>CAUYRB010012614.1:0-20137 GCA_963574695.1 Propithecus perrieri
TTTTTTTTTTTTTTTTTTGAGACAGAGTCTCACTTGTGTTGCCCAGGCTAGAGTGCCGTGGCGTCATCCTAGCTCACAGCAACCTCAAACTCCTGGGCTCAAGCGATCCTTCTGCCTCAGCCTCCCGAGTAGCTGGGACTACAGGCATGAGCAACCATGCCCGGCTAATTTTTTCTATATATTTTTAGTTGTCCAATTAATTTCTTTCTAATTTTAGTAGAGACGGGGTCTCGCTCTTGCTCAGGGTGGTTTCGAACTCCTGAGCTCAAACAATCTGTCCGCCTAGGCCTCCCAGAGAGCTAGGATTACAGGCGTGAGCCACCGCGCCCGGCCCCACCTAAGCCCTTTTAACCCAGGTTTAAAAGAGATTACCTTGATAACATCTGGTCCCCAGAAATAACCACTCTCCTGAAGCTTGTATCAATAGTTCCTTTCCTTTCCATTATAGTTCTACCACATGTAAATATTTCTCTATATAATTTATCCAATTTTTTAGTTCTATATGTGTTTACTGGTAAATAAATGCAAGAGTTTCTGTAGGATACATTCTGACAAGTGGAATTACAGGGAATTAAGGTATGTGCATAATTGACTTCACTAGATAATGCCAGGCTGTTTTCCATAATGATTTTATAGTTTACAAATTACAGCCTTTCATTCACTATCTCAGCTATGTTAATTGAAAGGTTTATTTAGAATGTCTAATCTACCATGCAGAAGTTAAACTTGGGGTTCTTAATATTATCTTCCACTGAATAAAGTATTAAAATACTTGGCAATGGTTGGCAGAAATCTAAAATAGCCCCAAGTCATGCTCTTTTGTTATACATTTTCCTTGACTATGGGCAGAATCTGATGATTTGCTTCTAGCCGATAGAATATCGCAAAAATTATAAGCCAAAACCCAAAATCTAAATTCACACTTAGATTACTTTATATTGTTAAAGGCAAAGGGTTTTACAGATTAAATTAAGGTCCCCGATCAGTCTGAATTGAATTAATGAAAAGAAAGATTATACTGGGTAAGTCTGACCTAATCAGGTGAGTCCTTTGAAAGGGGACTTGGGCCTTTTCTGAGGTAAGAAAGCTTGTTCTGCTGGCCTTACAGAATCAAGCTTTCATAAATTCTAGAGATACAAGGGAATTAACTCTGCCAACAACCACGTGAGCTTGTATAAGGACCCTGATCCTCACATGAAATACTAGCCCCAGTCAATACCTTGACTGTAGCCTTCTGGGACATACAGCAGAAGACCCAGTGCAGCTATGCCTGGACTCCAGAACCAGGGAAACTGTGTGACAATAAATGCGTATTATGTCAAATCTGCTAAAATTGTGGTAATTTGTTACATAGCAATAGAAAACAAACACCTATTAGCCCCAATATTTCTTCTTTTTTCAGTAACATTTCATTTTCTCTATCTTATTTCCTTGGGTCTTATGTATTTAAAGTGAGAGACTTTATTATTTCTGTTTTTAAGAGAATTCTTAATTCACTGAAAAGAGACACTTAGTGTCACCCAAATTCCTGTGGTGTAGTATCTGGTAGTGACTGCTTCCTTTTAAGGAAATTACGTAACTTTCCCATAGATGCGTGTACTTGTAGGAACTCAAATTTCGAAAAGAAATTATTTATGTAGATTTCAAGGATAAAATACCTAAAAATCATTTTCCTGAAACATCTAAGAATACCTAAAATTTAAGAAGAGAAAAGATAAGGCTTAGTGATAGTATTTTAAGATTCCTGTAAGGACAAAAGGGATTTTTAGAAGATATCAATGACAGGACCATAAGGAAAATGTGGGTGACACCTGAAGCATAGCCAGGAAAAAACCTTTAAGAGTTTAAATTTTGTGAAGAACAGTGAATTTGTATTATCACAGCTCAAACGAGCTGCTCACATGTGAGTGATAAGTTTTATTCTTACTTACGTAAAGTCTGTAGACATCAGTCTGCCTTATACTCAAGTGATCTTTCTCTCATAGTGTGAGTTCTCTGAAAGCATGGCCTAAAAGAGAGACTTCTAGGTAGTTTGAGACAAGATCCCAGGAAGGAGAAGTTAAGAATATAGAGCAAATGAGATAAGGAAGAGAGAAAGCAATAAACTGTGCTATAATAAGCTGGTTACTTCTACAGTCAACCAAGGCTCTATTCCTGTGAGAACCCCCTGGAAAACCACATAGAACATACCTCAGAACTGCCCCAATGGAGGATGGGGAGTATAACGGGCTTAATGGTGCCCCCCAAAAGATTTGTCTGTCCAGGACCTCAGAATGTGACCTAATTTGGAATAAGTGCCTTTGCAAATTTAACTAAGGTAAATATCTGAGATGAGATCATCGTAGGTTAGAATAGGCCCTAACTTCATTGACATTCTTCAAAGAGCCAGAAAAGGAGCAGACACGCAGACTCAGAGAGAGAAGAAGCCCTTGCGAAGACAGAGGCAGAGATTGGCACTGTGCAGCCACAAACTGAAGAATGTCAAGCGTTGCTAGCAGCCGTCAGAACCTAGAAGAGAGACATGAAATTGATCCTCTCTCTGAGCCTCTTGAAAGAACCAACTCTGACAGCCCCTTAATTTTGGATTTCTTACCTCCAGAACTTTAAGCGTATGCATTTATGTTGTTTTAAGCCACCAAGTTTGTGGTAATTTGTTACGGCATCCCTAGGAAACTAATAAATGAGAGTGTGAGGAGCTGAGCTGTTGACTCTCCCACATTTCTGGGTCACACCTGAATGTAACAGAATAGCCTTCTATGACTTTATTAAAAAAAAAAAAAGTCCTGAGTAGCAAGGCAGAGAGAAGTTGCAACAAATGCTTGATGTGGGACCTATGTACATGGAACTATTCACCAGAGATGTACTAAAATCAGGTAGTCTGAAGGGATGTAACACTGTTATCTGCAGCAACTGATTCACTGCTCAGTGATTTAGAGAACTGGTCCCTTTTATCTTGTGGATCTGCCATCTTAAACATGGTATTAAGATGACTGCCTTTTGCACAGCAAACCGGAGGAAGGGAAAAGGATATGGAGGATTGTACATGGAAGGTTTACAGGATAGAGCACTCTGCTCACATCCCATTTGCTAGAACTCAGTACATTTCTGTAACTATAGATTGAGTTATCTCTTATCCAAAATGCCTGGCACCTCAAGTGTTTCAGATTTGGGATTATTTAAGAGTTTGTAACGTCTGCACTATACTTACTGGTTCAGCGTTCCTAATCTGAAAAGCTCCAATTAGCAATTCTTTTGAGCATCATGTCAGTGTTCAAAAAGTTTCCGATTTTGGAGGATTTGGGAGTTCAAATTTTTAGATTAAGCATATCCGATTTGTACCTGCAAAGGAGGCTAGGAAATACACTTTCTCTGGTTATTTATTGCTATGTAACAATCAGTACCAATCTCAATGGCTGAAAAAAAATCAATAATTTATCTTGCTCATGAATTTGCATCTGCAATTTGGGCAGGACCAAGTTGGGATGGCTTATCTTTGCTCCATGCAACACTAGCTAAAGTGGCCCAACTGGGGCTGGAGAACCTACTTCCCACACGGCTTATATACACAGCTTGAAAGTTGGTAATAGCTGTCAACTGGAAACCCAGCTGCAGTTGTTGTTTAGAGGCCTTAGTTCATTTCCATGTGGGCTTTATCATAGACTCGTTTACATTTCTTATAAGTGAAAAATGTATCCACTTACCCCCTAACACCAAACAAAATTCTCATCCTATTACATCGTTAGGCTCATGCTTGAGGTTCAGGATTCCTCTAAGCAGGTCCAATGGAGATGAGGCTCTGAGTGTATAGTTTCTCAAGTATAGTTCCTTTTCATCTAATACCTAGCAACTGAAGAAATATGTTTTCTGCCCTCTCACACATACCCAATATACAATGATAAGATAGAAATAGGATAACCGCAATAGGCATTTCTGTTCAAAATGGAAGGAACAGGAAACATATAACAGTCACTTAGCCATAAATATCTAACCAGAAACATATTTCCAGTTCTTGATTAGGGCCCAGTCCTGCTGACTGGAGATGATTTTCCTTGACTCTTGGCTCCATTCTCTGGGCTTTTGGTCTTGACTTTAAATCATTCATCTCATTCCACAAGAAATGGCTCATGCTTACAAATGAACAGACTGTTATAGCCTGTTTACTACCCACAGGAGTTTGGAAAGTCAAAGGCTTCTTTTCATTTTATGCTGACTTTCAGTAGAAAACTCGATATATTTATTTCAAATATCCGAGGATATTTCATTAGATTAAAGCAATATCCATATTTCTTTCTGAGATGGACCTTCTCCATATTTGATTAAAAGTTACAGGGCTGTGGGACAACGTACTTCAGATTTTTAGAAACCCTACTAGATATACCTTAAATATTCACAAGCCTCTCAGAAACCTTCCTTTGGACCTACACATCTTTCAAGGGCTTCTAGACATACCAGCAAAGCACCTTGGATTTGGTGTAAGCTCCCTGAAGCTACTTTTTTTTATGATTTTGTTTAAATTATGTCTCCCTACCCCCCAAAAAAGCTATTTTGCCTTCTGGAGAGATTGAGGATGATAAAATATTATTTTTGAACTCAAGAATACCTGGCTTCTTTATATTTCATCTGAATTCTTATGGAAAATGATCAGTTTGTTTTTTTAGCTCATCTCTCCCTGCAACTGTATCTTATTCTACGTGGCTATGAGAAAACAGGTGACATTTTCAGCATTCTGCCAAACTCACCAGTTCACATTATATTTTCTGTTTTCTATACTTATTGCAGGTGACAATGTTGCCAAATTTTCCCCACTAAATAATAGCAGTCACCTTTTCTCTGGCCTAAAATAACAATTTCCTCACTGTACTTCAAGCTATCACCACGTCTTCTGATTTCACCAATAATCTCCTTGAAGCCCTTCCAGCTTTAACTCACCACCACTCGATTCCAAATCCATGCCACACATTTAAGGCTTTTATTACATTAAGACTCCACTTCCAGCGTTAAATTCTTTCCAGGTAATCTCTTGTTGAATAACAAACCAACTAAAACTGAATGGTTTAAAATAATGACAGTAGCTTACTGTGCTCACAAGTCTGAATCTGGGCAGGTTTGTGTGGTAAAGGGTGAAGTCTGTGCCATGTGGCTTCAGCTGGTGTGCTGGACTGGAGCTGGAGGACCTAGTTCCAATATAGCTGACTTGCATGGCTAACAAGTGGCGCTGACTGTTGGCTGCGAACTCCACCAGATCTGTCAGTTCTTCTTCACATGGACCTCTCCACAGGGCTGCTTTGGCGTAATGGCTGGATTTTAAGAGCAGATGTTCCAAGACACAGGAATTAGGAATTGCCAGTTTCTTAAGACCTCAGCTTCGAAACAGACACAGATCACTTCTACCATATATTCTGTTGGTCAAAGTCACCCATATTCAAGAGAAGGAAATGTAGACAAACCTTTCAATGGAAGGATTGTCAAATAATTTGAAACCATATTAAACTCTCCATGGTTGTTTAGCTATGTACCAAAGAAAAAGGAGGAACGGATTTGATGAGTATCTAGTCTGCCATAATTCAGAGCTCTTTAAACCTGTTTATCCTTTTAAACAGTAAACATATATTTTTATCAAAACGGTATCAAGTGCTCAAAGCTCATTATCTCAATCCATTCAGACGGCCATAACAAAATACTTGTAAGTAACAGAAATTTATTGTTCACCGTTTGGGAGACTAGGAAGTCCAAGATCAAGGTGCCAGCAGATTCAGTGTCTGATGAGGGCCTGTTCCTCATAGACAGCACTGTCTCGCTGTGTCATCACATGGCAGAAGGGGTGAACAAGCTCCCTCAGGCCTCTTTCATAAGGGCACTAATCCCATTTTTGAGGGTTACTCCCTCATGGCCTATTGACTTCCCAAAGGCCCCCCCTTTTAATACTGTTGCATTAGAGATTAGGTATCACCATATGAATTTGAGGGTAAGGCACAAACATTTAGACCATATCATTTATGGTTTATGTTTTCATCTCTATAAATTTAGTTACAAGTATATAATGAAGAAATTCAAATTAAAAAGAAATTCAGGGGGCATGTAGTTAATTTTTAGATGCAGTATGGAGAAGGGATTTTTTGTGTGTGTGTGCAATACTTCCTGACAAAGGTATTTTTATGTTGGTATGCCTCTAAGTGCCTGGGGGTTTATAACATTTGGAGACATCTGATATTAGAAAATGTTCCTTCTATTGTACTAAAATCTTTTCTATTGAAAATTTTATTTACAAGTACTAGTATTATTTTCTTGACTACACAAGACAAATCCAACTTATCTTTTAATCTCCTTCTATACAATAATGTATTTGAAGTCAGCTATCATGTTCACTCTGAGTTAACTCTTTGCTCTAAGCGCTACCAGTTCTTTTAAAAATAAGATGTCTCAAATCGAAAATAAATGCCAGCCAACTGTGATCTGTTGCGTTTTTGTTTTTTAATCTAAGTTCAATTTATGTAAAAAGAGCAAGACTATTGGTTTATACATTAAAATAGTAATATTTTATATTCAAGAAACTTTCGTATTCATATTTCCTGGGATCCTGATGAGAACCTTGTCAATTAGGCAGAGCATGTACCATAAATTAAATGTGAGTATTCACCTGTTATGATGATAAACATATATTATTGAAAATATTGTACAAATATACTTGCTAAAATTACCATTTCAATGTTAGGTATCCAAATTTTGAAGAGATTCATTCATTCTTTGCCCAGTAAAATAATAGTAAGCTGAGACCAGAGTATGAGTTTCTAATCCATGTTCAATTATGATTTCTCTATACTACCATGCTATTACATAATTTGTATATATAAAAGTCCACGTTCAGAATTATGATATATTATAGTTATATATAGATTATTTAAGCATATACAGTCTATTCAAATTCAAGGAACCATTTAAAGATGTTAAAAACCACTTAGAGTGCTCAAATACTTTGAAATGCTGTTTTGGCAATTAAGATGTCAGGATACCTCTGACTTCTTGAAGGTAAAAGGACTCAGTGAGGATTCTTTAAATATATGGCTGTAATGAAAGTAAAATATTCTAATATATGGAAATTCTTAGTTTTGTTTCAAACCTGCTTAATATTTTTTAGTTTTCAATAATTACTCTTAAAACTACTAGTTGCTTGTTATTTTTATTCTCAATGAGCAGAAGTATAATAAGTTATTTGAAAATAACAGTAATATCCCAGTGAATGTTAATATAAAAAGTAATGTTTTACAAAAAGATCTAACATTGAAGTCTATCAAGAGCAGAAAGGGATACCACATAAATATCTAGTAAAATTTTCTACCTCCTCTTAAAATCAGGGACCTGTGTGTAGTTGGAAATGTGTCAGACATGAAACACAAGCCTTTGTTTATTACGACAGAATGTAAAATCTATCAAACTCATGGACTGATACTGGCATCCCTGAGTAACTATATCACTCCTCTTCCTAAAAAATGATACCTATTTTTACCTGACTTAATTACAAGTTAGTAGTATACTCTTCCTATGAACATGAAGAAATAAGTCCAGATTCCCAGGCCATATTTTCCGTTATCCTGATTTAGTAGATCTACAGCAGATGCTCTAAAATAAACTGTGTACCTAACAAGCAACCTACACGATTTTAATGTAGATGATCCATGGACAAGACTTAGAAAAGCAAAGGTCAATATCAGTTTTGAATATAATCTCAAACTTCACTCTTCAATACGTGTATTTTCACATTGGCCGTATAAGTTACAATGCACATTTTCCCAAGACACTTTTGGTATGAATTTTTAAATTATTATTATTTTTTTAAATTGACAGATAAAATTCTATTTATCATGTACAACTAATGTTTTGAATAATATCTACTTTGCAGAATGATTCTATCAAGCTAATTAACATATCCATTTCCTCACATAGTTATTTTTGTGGTGAAAATAATTTATATCCACTCTCTTAGGATTTTTCAAGAATACAATATATTGTTAACTATAAGCAATATATTATACAATAGATCTCTTGAATTTTTCTCCTTCTATCTAACTGAAATTTGTATCCTTTGAGCAAAAAGTCTCCAACCTCTCCCCTGATTCCAGATATTCCATCCTATCCCTGGTAACCACCATTCTACCCTCAACATCTATGACATGGACTGTGATATTTATCTTTCTGTGCCTGTCTTATTTCACCTAACAGTGTCCTCTAGGTTAGTTCATCTTGCTGCAAATAGCTGGATTTCCTTTCTTTTTATGGCTGAATAATATTCCATTGTGTATATATACCACATTTTTGTTCATTCATCCATTAATGGACACATAGTTGGTTCCATAGCTTGTCTATTATGAATAATGCTATAATTAACAGGGGAGTGTAGTTATCTCTTTGTCATACTGATTTCATTTCCATTGGATATATACCCAGTAGTGAGATTGATGGATCATATTTAGTTCTATTTTTAATTTTATGAGGAAGATACATAGATACATACTGTTTTTCATAATGGCTGTATTAATTTATATTTTCACCGGAAGTATGCATGCAAGGATTCCCTTTCTCCGAATTCTCACCAACACTTGGTATCTTTCCTTTTTTTGATAATAGCCATTCTAACAGGTGTAAGGTGATATTTCATTGTGGTTTTAGTTTGCATTTCTCTGAAGATAAGTGATGTTGAACATTTTTTCATATATCTTTTGGCCATGTGTATATCATCCTTTGAGAAATGTCTATTCAGGTTCTTTGCACATGTTTCAATCAGGTTGTTTGTTTTCATGCTATTGAGTTGTTTCAGTTTCCTACATCTTTTAGACACTTATCCCTTATCAAATGTATAGATTGCAAATATTTTCTCATTGTCTCTTCACTCCATTGATTTCTTTGTTGTTCAGGGATTTTTTAGTTTTATGTAATCTAATTTGTCTATTTTTAGTTTTATTGCCTGTGCTTTTGAGATCATATCCAAAAAAATATTTGCCCAGTCTAACATCATGGAGATTTTCCCCTATGTTTTCTTCTAATGGTTTTATAGTTTCCAGTCTTTCATTTAAGCCTTTAATCCATTTTGAGTTAATTTTGTACATAGTGTGAAATAAATGTATAATTGTATTCTTCTGCATGTAGATATCTAGTTTCCCAATACCATTTATTGAAGAGACTGCCTTTTCCCCGTTGTATGTTCATGGTACTTTTGTCAAAAATTGGTTTGCTATATATGCACGGATTTATTTTGGGGTTTTCTTTTCTGTTCTATTGATATAGGTATCTGCTTTTATGCCAGCACCATGCTGTTTCGGTTTCCATTGCTTTGTAGTATATTTTGAAGTCAGGTAGTATAATTCCTTCAGCTTTATTATTTTTGGTCAAGATTGCATTGGCTATTCAGGATCCATGGTGGTTCCATACAAATTTTAGGATTATTTTTCCTAAAAAAAATTAAGAATTTCATTGGTATTTTGATAGGGATATCACTGAATCGCTAGATCGCTTTTCACAGTATAGACATTTTAACAATATTAATCCTTTTGATCCATTGAACATGGAATATCTTTTCATTTATTTGTGTCTTCTTCAATTTCTTTCATCATTGTTTTTTAGTTTTAGTTTAGATATTTTTCATCTTTTTGGTTAAATTTATTCCTGAGTACTTTTTTTTTTGTATCTATTGTAAATGAGATTGATTTCTTGATTTCTTTTTCAGATAGTTTCTTGTTAGTGTATAGAAATGCTCCTGATTTTTGTATGCTGATTTTATATCCTGCAGCTTTACCAAATTCATTCACTTGTTCTAATAGTATTTTTTTTTTTGGTAGAATCTTTAGCACTTTCTATACAGAAGACCATGTCATCTGCAAAAAGAGAAAATTTAACTTCTTCCTTTCCCAGTAGTATGCCTTTTATTAATATTTCTTTCTCTTGCCTAAGTGCTTTGGCTAGGACTTCTACTGCTATGTTGGATAGAAGTGGTGAAAGTGGGCATTCTTGTCTTGATTCAGATCTTAGAGGTAAAGCTTTCTACTTTTCCCCATCGAGTATGATATTAGCTGTGGGTTTGTCATATATGGCCTATATTGTGTTGATGTACATTCATTCTACACCTAATTTTTTGAGAGTTTTTATCATGAAGGGTATCAGCCACTATCATTAGCATTTGACAGAGACTCAATGCTTCTAAAACCAATGACAGAGTTCCCATTTTTCTAAACTATGAACTGCTAAGCTAAGATTTCCTTATCTCAGAATTATGAGTAGGTAAATAACTAACTCAGAGTCAGAGGAAGTTGCAAACACATTATGTAAGAGCTACCTAGTTAATTGTTTAATATTAATTTATCACATTTTAAAGCTGCTTTCTTTTAAAATTATAATGTTCACCTCTGTCTCATTTTTGTTGTTTGTCTTTATATCTACCCTGTCCTTATTGTTCAAGTTCTTAGAATCAATAAACCTTGTTTCCAAGACCTTTAATCGCTGCTTATGTGCTTTGAACTAAAGCCACCTCATCATGCACATTGCAGCACTCACCTATTTATACACACACTTAAGTACACAAATTCTGTAAGTTCTGTTCAGAGATACCACAGCTCCCTTGTCTATTTTAGACCTCATATCTAGAGCCCTTGACCTAATCTCTGTTCTTGCCTCCTTTTCCCATGGTCTGAATGACTAACCACAAATATCCTACTGACCACAATCTCCTGTCTTTCTGCCTTTCTCAGTCCCTACTCCATCTAGATATATTCCTCCACCTTCCCTCCAATTCCTTTTCTTCTTTCCTCCAGACTACAATACATATGTGTTCTGGTACTTCAACTATTCTTGTCAAATACTCAAATCTATTTTTCCTTTCCTGCTTTAATTGTGCACTCCAGTAACAAATACAGCACTCTTGTTTTCTTGGATTTTATATCCAGTACTGGAGAAAACTCATGATGGTCTGGAGTGATGTCACCATAATTTCAGAGATCCACCCTTACCAGAGCTTTCAAGCTAGTTGGCAGTGCCTCTATGGGTCCAACTGAAGGCTGTTTCTCATTTTTTCACAGGTGCTATTTCAAACTTTTACTATTCCTCCAATACCCTGTCCTATCACTCTTTTCTTAACATGGAAATTCCTAGCTGTCCCCTCTCACCATCAACAAGACTTATGTACAAGACTTTATCAATTGACTCCGGAAACCATGTTCTTCATTTATGCTTGCAGCTAATCCTCCCACTTACACTCTGGATTCCATTCACTCATTTCAAAGGGGCTTCTCTGCCCCACCTATGCCTCTCTTATATAAATTGTTATTCTTTTTCTTTTTTAGATTTTTTTTCCCCAAGGCTTTGCCTGTGGCCATATATTCCCCTCTCTCCCTCTCCCTCTCTTTCTCTTTCTCTCTCTGAGTAATCTTATTTACTCCATAATTTCAGCAGCTGCATATAACCTGGAATTCTTCTACCTTCATCAGGAGTTCAAAGGGAGGGGAGGACTTTACCAACTTCAAATACATTTGAGAAACTTATGTTCTAGTATTAGCTCTTAGAGAAGTGGTTCTCAAATTGGTACCTGGACCAGCAAAACCAGCATTACTTGAAAGGTCATTATATGTGCAAATTCTCAGGCCTCATCCTAGGTCTACTGAATCAGAAACTCTGGGAGTGGGGCCTAGCAACCTGTATGTTAGCAAGTTTTCCAAGCAATGCTGATGTACACTAAAGTTTGAGAACCACGATCTTAGAGAATCATAATACACATTAGTGTATAAAGGCTTCAAAAAGCCTGAAAATAACCTATTTAACTCTATTTAAGCAAATATTTTCTTAAGTTATTTGAGCATGGACCCTGTGTGTGTATGCATGTGTGTTTATAGGATACTCATTAACATCCAGTAGAACTAATGTTAGAGAAACACACTTTGTCAAAAGCTGTAGTAGCCCATTTTACTAGTAATCCTTCAAATACAGTATGCATCTCTCATGCGCTTTGGCATTTAAATATCCTATCTTTGAATTTCTCTACCAAATATGTTCTCTCAACCATTATATGGTCAGCTCCTTAGAGGCAGTGTTTCACAATTATATGCTCATTGAATAAATACATGGAATGCCAGAGAAATATTTTATAACAATATTTTATGCAGTGAGACTTGCATAAAGTCCCACTAACATGAAGATATTATCTGTTATTTCAATTCATTTTTTTGCATGTAGTGGTTCTTTCTATGCAATGATTTCTTCTTGATGAATATGCTTATGTTTTCTCATTTGATATCATGAAAATGTAGTATACATCTCATCAGCTTGTCTGTATAAGCTTTCCTGTAGTGAAATATGTTTTGTAAACGTGACCACTGAAAGCTTTCTTCAACCTATCCTATACCGTGACAACTTTCCACTTTCAAAAAATCCTTTCCTCATTTTATCCTCACAGACTTTCTTTCAAGTCTCTTTCCTCAATAATCCATTAAAATATTTTAGCCACAGCTATAATAATAATTATAATTACAATAATAATTACAATTACAAAGATAATTATAATTGATCTAATAAACCATCATTTTACAAATGAACTATAATTTTATTTGTTGTTATTAATGAGTTTATAATTATTGGGGGTTCATGACATCCCCGATAAAGATAGGGTCCCCGGGCAGAATGCGTTGCAAGAGATGAAAGAAACAGAGACACAGACATAGGAATAATTTTAAGAGTGTGCGGAAATCAAGAGACCACCAGCACTCCGGTGCCAAGGTGGTGCTGACTGAAATCCAGCACTTGCTTTTTACTCTCTTTGCCAGGCTGCAAAATACAATGATCTCATGTGAAAAAATCGTGGGATACAATGAACGAAAATCCCAGGGCTCCCCCAAAAATCACAAGGTGTCCTAGCTAATTACCCTCTCCTTTCTAGAAGTGAAAACACATAATTCTTTAGTAAGTACCACCCTGTCCCAAGGTAAACTAATTTTATCCCAAGCACACGCTATATACATAGATAGCAATCTTTAATTTCAGTAGCTGCGACCCATTTGGTCAAGGAACAAAGAAACTACATGCTTTCCACTGGGAGACTGGTTTCACATTAACTGAGGCATTGTTGAGAGAAAGGGAGAGAAGGAGCTTGGCCAGGTGTTCTAACAATGGAAGCCTTAAGTCCCTTCTCCTTGGCTGACATACTGCAATGTACCTCTACAGCCACAAGAAGTTTTCATGTGAGGCCGCCTGCGGCTTTTCAGGCATGAGACCCCTTAGGCTCTGAGGTTGGAGCATGCTTTGCTGTACTCCCAGATCACCGATATATGTCCCCCAACTAGGCAGTTAACATCTGCCGTTATTTCAGACTTCTGCTCAGGCAATTCCTTCACCTCCTATCCTCCCACAGCCTCAGACATAACATCCCTAAGTCCCAGTGGTCTTAATCCCATCATAAAATACATTTTCTTATCATGATAAATATTAATTCATAAGGGTTTTAGTAAAAATTAATACACTTGTTATTAGCTTTGCAAAATTCTACTGCCATTACCTTAATTTTTCCAATCATAAGGTCAAATACCCTAGTAGATCTCTAGAATATATTAATAAAGGGTTACTTAGAAAAATTCAATATTTAAGAAATAGAATAAATATTATAATATACCTGATTGTATCCTTTTAAGCATACAGTCTATTATAACACACTCTTAAAGTGGGGGGGGATCCTGGTTTATGATACTGTTGTTTGCTATGTAAATACTTAATGATTCAACATCCAATTTGCTTTATTCTGATGCAACTTACAAAGTTTGATGGGAAAAATGGGACCATCAATAATCCTCTGGTGTCATGAAAAAGAATGATGGAAATACAATTTGTGACAGCTAAGGCTCCTGGGAATTAATGCACATTGAATACTTCTGTCTCTCCTCCTTTTTATATCACTCTGTGCAGATGTTGATAAGTGGACGTGATGTCAAATATATCATCTATAATCATTTCCTTTCACTTAATCACATTACTTAAAGTATGTAAGGCATGTATTTAGCTATGTACACATTATGGTGATTGATGACAGTGTTCTAATATAGTTGACTGTGGCCATAGCTACTTTTATTTATAACCTTCACAACTCACCAGGTTCTCTAGATACATTTAGAAATGTATTGAGCTTAATATAATGCATAAATAATTACATTATGGTGACCATAATAAAGCCCTATTCACAAGATAAATAAAAATTTCAATTAAAAATTTAACTTAAAGATTGGCAAAGCTTGATATTTATAAGCCTGTATTGTTGCCCTTTTCTTCCTAAAGATACACTGATATACTTTGATATACCTCAGGAATTGAAGGAGGAAGGCTGTGAAGGAGTTTCAAGTGGTTCTCAAGGATCAGATATACAACGTTCTTAAGATCCTTTGGAGATGGCTTATAATTTATTCTGGCTATTTGAAGTCATTTGTCAGCCACTAATTTTTTGACCATTTTAATTCAGCTCCGCCAGTTTTAACATCTGTTGTATTTTAAACATAAGGGTAAACCAACAGCTCTTGCCAGCACCCTAGGGAAATACATGTCCTTAAAGGTACATTTTAGTAGTCTATGTGTGGAGGTCTCTAGTAGTAAGTGGATTCACTATCTATCTTTGAACTTAAGGGAAAATAATGATAACATAACTCATCCAAATATGGTTCCATGTCATAATCAGCACTGGAAGGTACGCATATACAATTCAGCAGAGAGTGGCTGATCTTCCGATCACAGCAAAAGACATGGCAACTGGATATAGCAATAGATGGTGCCAAATGAAATCTAATACACATTTTACATCAGAGTCTTTATGTTTCTTGAACCACAAATTGAAGTTTTCATATATTATGGATGTATAAGCTTGTAAATGATTTAGCAAAAATTGTCGAAGAAGCCATATGTTTCCCACTTATTTGTATACTTGAATGAAAACTTTCTCTGACTGTATTTTTTTTTTTTTGCCTAATTTAAAAAAGTAAATGTAACAGAAGTGCTTTAAGAAGAATTCCCACCAAAATAAATAACCAGAATAAATTATCTGTTGGGAAGGGTCGCATATGTTGAGAATGAAATTTATATGTGAAACACGAAAGAGTGTTCTTGTACTCTGTTAACCTCAAAGCAAATTTAGATCATCCCATGTCACATTCTGCTTTCGAGGGGTGAGAGTTGAAGAATTCAAGCAGTGTGGTAAATTGAGAAAGATTCAAAGATAATTTAAATGAAGGGAAAAAGAGAAAAAGGTTGACTTACAAAACTCTAGTTAACTAGATAAATTTGTGGGCAGGATAGGAGAGTTCAAGGCCATTAATGTAGCATATATATATTGCAGAATTTAACTCTGCTGATATTATAACCAGGCAGCTTTGAGTTCTGCACACTACCTACCAATGTGAATTTTGACAAAATATTTAAGGAGTTAAAACATACACACACACACACACACACACACACACACACACACACACACCCCTTTGTACACACAAACCTTTATGCACACAAAATTCAATCTTTATCCTTGGAAGAAGACACATGAAAGGGATAATGTCTATAATAATAATTCCTAAGGTCATGAATAGCAATAGTTAGAGAAAGAAGAAGCTTCCAGTCTAAAACTAAAAAAAAATAAAAAGTAAAAGAGTGATAGAAGTTAAACCAAGAAAAAAAAAGAAGACTGATTAGAAATATAAGCCTGGCCACTAAGTTTATCCTATGGGATAGCATTCAATGAAGAAAGGAAACCTGAATTTAATAGCTTTGGCTCACATGATCTAATAGTTTTTCCATAATCACTTTTTTTTGATCCTCCTGTTTGACAGTGACATCTAACTAAAGTCATCCCATTTAATCTTTTCTTTTGCATGTTGTGTGAACTCGTGAGCAGAGTAAGAAACAGGACGTACCTCGGGAAGATCAGGGACCAACTACCAAGAATTTGGATTTTTGGCCTCAACTTATTACACTGATGGTCACTATTATTGATGAGGACAAAACTGCCTACACACCTGTCCTGAATCAGTAAGTACACTGTTTTGGAAATGAATGGATTTTATTCCACTAAACTTAAAAAAATATTTTAAGCATAGTTTATCCTCCGATGACAATGACAAACGTTTCCAAAATTAAGCTGTAGAAAACAGAATATTTTCCTACTTTTATCAGTACATATCACTTCAGTGATACTATGATTTATTAGTTTGAGCCCCATAGAGTATGATTCTTTAGATATGGAGTCAAATATTTCCCAAGATTTGATTTTTCTGTGATGTAAAAATTCCCTCTTTCCTTTGATTCCATTATTTCAAAAGATTAAGCGTGCACTCCCCCTAAAACCGAAAAGAATGTTGAAGAGCTAATGTTAAACATATTCTATTATGGCTTTTTAATAATAAAGATTTATCAAAAAATCTTCTTTTAAAATAGTTGTGCATATTGATTTAACAAATTTAATGCAACATTTAATAGAACAAGTCCATTTTCACAAATTGCAACCTAAAGTTTATACCTCTAAAACAAGGTAGATGTATTAAAATTCATGACTGTTCTAGAAGAATCTGTAAAATCATCATTTTATCAAAATCTCATTAGCTATGAGACCATGGGCAAATTATCTAATTTCTCTGCATCTCAGTTTCCTCTCATGTAAAATAAAGACATATTGCTAGTTAATTTCCAAGATCCAATTCAAATTTAATGTTGCACATTTAAGGTTTTATTTCACACCTACATGTTGAAGGCCATACAAGCAAAGTAACAGCAGACGGCCAACCAGGCACTCACAATCTGGTGAACAAGGAGGGTATCTTGACATGTTGGTAAGATCTAAAATGATGTGGGCAGCAAGGATAGCAGAAATAGACAACCCATGATGTAGAACAATGAAGTCGATTCAGACTCTCTATGGAGAACTGGTTTTATTCCTATTTTCTCTACTGGTCCAGACAGGGTCAAAGTTTATGTTGAGTCCAATTAAAATTCCAATAACAGAAGAATTCAGTTTGAGTATTTCAGTTTTCCCCCTTTCCTGCCTCTTTACCAGCCATTTTACCTGCCCCCAATTCCTCCTAATTGTGGATAACATGGTCCTATTTTTGATATGCAACCGTCATAGCATCTTTTGCCTTTTCACTTTCTTCTCCCTTCTTCCCAAACCTAATCCTATACACACCTCCCTTTCTTCCTGATGGCCTTACTGTCTCCTGATCAACATCCCTGTGCAGACTTTGCTCTTTTACTCTCTTCTGTTAGGACTAGGAGATCTTCCCTCTTAACCCACGACATGTCTTCATCTCATCATGGACCCTGGGAAGTCCTTCTAAGGTCTCTGACAGCTTTGTGGAATAGATTTGTTTTTCCATTCACTGTTTGGATATTTCTTGAGAACAGAGTATGTTTCCTGAAGATTGGGAGACCAACAGCTCTTTCCTAGACTGTGTCCTTGGGCTGGGATAGGCCATTTGATAAAAGATTATTGAATGAAAACAAACATCTGCTAAGAAATGCAAATTAAGTCATTTGAAGGAATTTTGTTTTAAACCAAAGAAATTCATTACAATTGGCAAGTACCTTAAATCAGGCTATGGCCAGTAAAAGATACATTATTAAATCATGGAATAAATGAAAATTTCCTAGATTGATTTTTAATCATATACCACAAAAAATACACAAAGATTTTCATTGACTTTTGTAATTGTGGTAAAGGAACTGGAGTAAATACATTTAGTTATGGCAAAAATAAATGTAAAATTATGAACTAAATTAAACCTACTAAGTATAAAAATTAGCAATGACACGTGGAAAGGAGAGGAATGTCTTTGTTTTGCTTTTTTTTTTTAAATTTCAGGATATTACAGGGGTACACATTTTGGTTACATAAATTGCTTTTGTACAGTTTGAGTCAAAATTATAAGGGTGCCCTTCACCCAGATAGTGTGCATTGTATTCATTAGGTGTGAATTCATTCATCTGCTCTTTAAGTTTTTTGATGGTTGGTTTTTTTTTTTTTTTAATTTCAGAGTATTACAGGGGTACAATGCTTTGGTTACATAAATTGCCTTTGCACTACCCAAAAAGTATGCCCATCCCCCAGAGATCGCACACCGTACGCATTAGGTGTGGATTTACCCATCCTCTCCTCCCTGCTCTCACCTGCCTGACACCCTGTGAATGTTACTTCCCATAGGTGCACATTAGTGTTGATCAATTAGTACCAATTTAATGGTGAGTACATGTGGTGTTTGTTTTTCCATTCTTGTGATACTTCACTTAGTAGGATGGTCTCCGGTTTCATCCAGGTTTTTACAAAAGGTATTAGTTCACCATTTTTTGTGGCTGAGTAGTACTCCATAGTATACACATACCATATTTTGTTAATTCACTTATGTATTGATGGGCACTTGGGTTGTTTTCACATCTTTGCAATTATAAATTGTGCTGCTGTAAACATTTGAGTGCAGATGTCTTTTCTATAGAATGTCTTTTTTTCCTTTGGGTGGATACCTAGTAATGGGATTGCTGTATCAAATGGTAGTTCTACTTTTAATTCTTTGAGGTATCTCCATACTACTTTCCATAGAGGTTGCACTATATCATAGTCCCACCAGCAGTGTATGAGTGCTCCTATCTGTATTCACACCAACATTTGTTGTTTTGGGTCTTTTTGATAAAAGTCATTCTCACTGTAGTTAATTGATATCACATTGTGGTTTTGATTTGCATTTCCCTGATGATTAGAGATGTTGAGCATTTTTTTATATGTTTCTTGGCCATTAATCTATCTTCTTTCGAAAAGTTTGTGTTTATGTCCTTTGCCCACTTTTTAATGGAGTTGTTTGATTTTTTTCTTGCTGATTTTCCTGAGTTCTATATATGAATATGTAGCATGAAAATATTTTCTCCCGTTCTGTAGGTTGTCCATTCACACTAGTGATAGTTTCTTTGGCCGTGCAGAAGCTTTTTAATTTGATCAGGTCCCATTTATTTATTTTTGTTGATGCGGTGATTGCTTATAATTTTGTTTTTAATGTCAAGAGTTTAGAGCTACTTTTTTTTTTAATTTTTTATTTCGGGGTATTATGAGGGTACAAACATTATGGTTACACTTTATGTCTTTGCCTCACCCAAGCGAGGGTTAAAGGCATGCCCTTCCCCTCTACAATGCTCCTCTTGTCCTTTAATTGCAGGTTTACCCCCCCATCCCCTAATCCCTGGAGAGTATTATTGCCATGTGAGCACTCTAATGTTGATCAGTTAGTACCAATTTGATGGCGAGTACAAGTGGAGCCCATTCTTCCGATCTTGTGGTGTCTCATTTTGGATAACGGGCTTAAGTTTAATCCGGGAAAGTATAAGAGGTGCTAGATCACTGTCATTTCTTATGATTGAGTAATATTCCATTGTATACATACACCAAATTTTAATAATCCACTCATGAATCGACGGGCACTTGGGTTGTTTCCATATCCTCGCAGTAGTGAATTGTGCTGCCACAAACATTCGGGTGTAGATGTCTTTATTATAGAATATCTTTTGCTCTTTTGGGTAGATGCCTAATAGTGCTATTGCTGGATCGAATGGTATTTCTATTTTTAGCTCTCTGGATCTCCAAATTCTTTTCCAAAGAGGTTGCACTAATTTGCAGTCCCACCAACAGTGTAAGAGTGTTCCTGTCTCTCCGCATCCTCGCCAGCATTTGTTGTTTTGGGATTTTTTGATAGAGGCTAATCTCACTGGGGTTAGGTGAGATCTCATTGTGATTTTGATTTGCATTTCTCTAATGATTAGAGATGTTGAGCATTTTTTATATGTTTTCTGGCCATTATTCTGTCTTCTTTTGAAAAGTTTCTGTTCATTTCCTTTGCTCATTTGTTGATAGGGTTGTTTGATTTTTTCTTGTTGATTTTTTTGAGTTCTAGATAGATTCTTGTTATCAGCCCTTTATCAGATGTGTAGAGAGCAAATATTTTCTCCCATTCTGTGGGCTGTCTATTCGCTCTAATGATAGTTTCTTTGGCAGTGCAGAAGGTTTTTAATTTAATTAGATCCCATTTATTTATTTTTGTTGCTGCAGTGATTGCTTTGGGGTTCTTCTTCAAGAATTCCTTGCCTAGGCCAATGTCTGAAA
>CAUYRB010012615.1:0-26814 GCA_963574695.1 Propithecus perrieri
AGCGAGACCCCGTCTCTACTAAAAAATAGAAAGAAATTAATCGGACAACTAAAAATATATAGAAAAAATTAGCCGGGCATGGTGGCGCATGCCTGTAGTCCCAGCTACTTGGGAGGCTGACGCAGAAGGATCGCTTGAGCCCAGGAGTTTGAGGTTGCTGTGAGCTAGGATGACGCCATGGCACTCGCTCTAGCCCGGGCAAAACAGTGAGACTCTGTCTCAAAAAAGAAAAAAAAAAAAAAAAGGCCTTAAACATTTTTTAAGAAGCAAAATGTTTTCATACATTTATGGTAACCTTTGTAACCCTTTTTGATCTTTTCCTTCCTTTTTTCCCCTCCCTTCCTATATGTAACCATTACCAGAAATTGGTGTGTTATCTTCTGTTCTAGTCCCCTATACTTAAATTTCATATATCTCCCCCTTTTACCTTTGTTTTGTTTTCCCCACCGTCTTGCATGCATTATTGGGACTTTGTGGGTTTTTTACTTTTTTTTTTGGTTTGTTTTAAAGAGACAGGGCTTCGCTGTGTTGCCCAGGCTGGAGTATAGTGGCTATTCACAGGCACAGTCCCACTGCTGATCAGCATGGGAGTTTTGACCCCCTCTGTTCCTACCTGGCCGGTTCACTCCTCCTCAGGCAACTTGGTGGTCCCCCGCTCCCGGGAGGTCGCCATATTGATGTGGAACTTAGTGCAGCCACCCAATTGGCATAGCATACTACAGCCCAGAACTCATGGGCTCAAGGGGTCCTCTTGCCTCAGCCTCCCAAGTAGCTGGAATTACAGGCACGCCATGACGTCTGGCCATTGTTGGGACTTTTGTCATCCTAACATTCTAGGGATGTTTGGGAGTTTTTCCTTTGTTGCTGTAGTTTTTCCTTTGTTGGCTGTTTAGGTCAAAAACTAATATTTAATAGGGAAAGAATGGTTCAAGACTCCCAGACTTACCATAAAAGAGGTCCATGTCATGTCGCTTTTAAATCTCCTTTATTAAATGAGTGAGATAAGTAAGAGCTGGTATATAGCTCATGGTCTCAAAAATGCATACTTTAGACCTATATTTCCTAGGTTTGAACCTAGATTGCACCACATCTTAGTTGCGTAACCCTAAGGAAGTTGTTTATTTTCTCTGAGCCTGAGTTTGTGCATCTTTTAAAAAAGGATAACAGCCATTATTCATAGGGTTGTTGTGAGAATTAAGTGAGATCATACATGTGAAGTGCTCTGCCTAAGACCTGGCACATAGATCTCATTAGATTTTGGCTATTTTTATTTTATATTTTATTAAGTATTTTACTGACCAAATTCAAATACTCTTAGTTTTTTTTCTCTCTCTTGAATTCTGTTAGCTCACTCTTCTGAATCAATACATTTTATTTAATTATTTGGAAGCCTCCTAAAACTATTTTGCCTCTGAAGTAAACAAACAGTAACTCAAGCAACGTGAAACATTCTCAAAATGTCTTAAAAGTTTAATTTGGAATGTAGTTTAAAAGTAAGTTAGAGAGGCCGGGAGTGGTGGCTCACGCCTGTAATCCTAGCACTCTGGGAGGCCAAAGTGGGCGGATCGTTTGAGATCAGGAGTTCCAGACCAGCCTGAGCAAGAGCGAGACCCCGTCTCTACTAAGAAATAGAAAGAGGCCGGGCGCGGTGGCTCACGCCTGTAATCCTAGCACTCTGGGAGGCCGAGGCGGGCGGATCGTTCTGAGCTCAGGAGTTCGAGACCAGCCTGAGCAAGAGCGAGACCCCGTCTCTACTAAAAATAGAAAGAAATTAATTGGACAGCTAAAAATATGTACAGAAAAAATTAACCGGGCATGGTGGTGCATGCCTGTAGTCCCAGCTACTTGGGAGGCTGAGACAGTAGGATTGCTTGAGCCCAGGAGTTTGAGGTTGCTGTGAGCTAGGCTAGGGCCACGGCACTCGCCCCAGGCAAGAGAGTGAGACTCTGTCTCAAAAAAAAAAAAATAGAAAGAAATTAGTTGGACAACTAAAAATATATATAGAAAAAAAAATTAGGGCATAGTGGCGCATGCCTGTAGTACCAGCTACTCTGGAGGCTGAGGCAGTAGAATTATGTGAGCCCAGCAGTTTGAGGTTGCTGTGAGCTAGGCTGATGCCATAACACTCTAGCCTGGACAACAGAATGAGACTGTCTCAAAAAAAAAAAATAATAATAAGTTAGAGAAACTAATGGTGCTATGCATTCTGCAGAGTTCTCTGGGGGCTGATTACAAATACTGAATGGTCGTATAGTCTGTGCTTTTCATTTGAGCGATTGTGGGCGTTGTTTCTGTTTGATTTCTCTTCATCTCAAAATCTAAGGTTAAATGAAAGTGATTGGTAGATATTTACAGAAGAGTATTTTGAACTAAATATAACCATAATCTACTGTTAGTAAAGAAATTAAGAAATGGATCCATGGGAAATACATACATTGGTTGAATTGAAAATTATAACAATTTGCTCAAATCTACTGTATTGTTCATGTAAAAAGCAGGTAAAGTGAAGATGATGATTTAAAAGGAGTTATAGTTAGAAATGTGGAATTACTCTGGCATTCCAAAAGACTTAATATTTGGACATGAATTTCATAATTAATAAATTTTAGACCTCAAACAAAAAAGAAAAGAAAAGAAACTGCCAAATTGTCTTCCAAAGTTGCTGTGCATTCCCACCATCCATGAACGAGAGTTCCTGTTGTTGCACATCTTCACCAACATTTGGTGGTGTCAGTATTCTGGATTTTGGCTATTCTAATAGGTATATAGTGTTATCTCACTGTTGTTTTAATTTGCAATTCCCCAGGGATATATGATGTTGAGCATCTTTTTAACATACTTGCCATCTGTATGTCTTCTTCTGTGAGGTGTCTGTTTAGGTCTTTTGCCCATTTTCTAAATGGTCTGTTCATTTTCTTACTGTTGAGTTTTAAGAGTTCTTTGTGTATTTCAGATACTAGTCTTTCACGAATACTTTCTCCCAGTCTGTGGTTTGTGTTTTCTCATTCTCTTGATAGATATTTTTCTATCTCAAGGTAAAAAAGCCTTTTGAAACATTTACAAAAAAGGGATTTAAAAGCAAAGATTGCACACTGATGGCCTAATAGCTAGAACAGACCTACGCCTGTTACGTTTTGCCTGCACCGTTTTGTCTTGTTTATCTTTTGAAATATTTGTTAATAATAATGATAGTTGATACTTACTTAACAGTAAACCCTGTGCTAAGCCCTTTCCATACTTTTAATTGCTACAGAAACTCTCCAAGATAAGCACTGTTGTTGTCCTTATTTCACATAAGAGAAACAGGCTTAGAGAGATAGAACACCTGTCCAGGCATTCCCAGTAAGTGGTGACACAGAGGTTTGATTCCAGCTGTGCTCTTTAAATTATTATATTGGCCAGGTGCGGTGGCTCACGCCTGTAATCCTAGCACTCTGGGAGGCCAAGGCAGGCGGATCATTTGAGCTCAGGAGTTCGAGACCAGCCTGAGCAAGAGCGAGACCTCGTCTCTACTAAAAATAGAAACAAATTGGCCAAACAACTAAAAATAGAAAAAATTAGCCGGGCATGGTGGCGCATGCCTGTAGTCCCAGCTACCTGGGAGGCTGAGGCAGGTGGATCGCTAGAGCCCAGGAGTTTGAGGTTGCGGTGAGCTAGGCTGACGCCACGGCACTCTAGCCCAGTCAAGAGAGGAAACTTTGTCTCCAAAAAAAAAAATATATGTATTATATTAATTACATCTAATAGTTTATTGAAATGAATTGGAAACGAAGGAATATAAATGTCCAATAAATATGAAGAAAATTTGCAACCTTACTAGGAATCAGAGAACAAAAACGAAACACTCTCCATTGATACGGCGCTTGGAGAAGGACCCTCAGGCCTTTCTGTGGGAAAATGTACCAGCATCCTTTCTGGTTGAGGGCATTTTGGGAATATCTTGCAAAAGTATTAACCATTCATACCCTTTCACCCAGGGATTCCACTTCTAAGAATTTATTCTGAGAAAAATTAAAGTTGATTATAGATTTATGTGCAAAGATAGGCATTATGATGTTAATTGTAGCAGTGAAAAATTGGGAGCAACCTAATTCTCAACAATAAAGGATTGGTGGAATAAATAATGGTATATTCACATGCTAAAATACTATCCAGCCATTAAAAATTCATTTTTTTTTTAAATTCATTTTTATCATAGCAAATGACATGCATGGTGACCCTGATATGGCCACTGTGTTTTTCCACTGACTCTGAAATGGTATGTGGGTAAAGCCGTTTGCATCAGGTGCTTGGCACAGTCACTGCTGGCTATGCTTGCTGCTGTTAAGGGGGTGAGCATATAGGTTATTTTTATGTTTGTTTTTTCCTGTATGTTTTCCCCCAAACAGCTGAAAATTTAGCTATTTCTTTCAGAGTTTTGTTTTTTTTGGGGGGGGGGCAGAGTCTCACTGTGTTGCCCAGGCTAGAGTGCCGTGGCATCATCCTTCCTCACAGCAACCTCAAACTCCTGGGCTCAAGCGATCCTCCTGCCTCAGCCTCCCGAGTAGCTGGGACTACAGGCATACGCCACCATGCCCGGCTAATTTTTTCTATATGTTTTTAGTTGTCCAATTAATTTCTTTCTATTTTTAGTAGAGACGGGGTCTCACTCTTGCTCAGGCTGGTTTCGAACTCCTGAGTTCAAACAATCCACCCGCCTCGGCCTCCCAGAGAGCTAGGATTACAGGCGTGAGCCACTGCGCCCGGCCTCTTTCAGAGTTTTTTATTTGTTAATTTTGAAAAAAATTTAGAACCTCATAAAAGTCAGCCTAGGTTTTATACAGTACATTTTTGGTATATGTATAAATGAATTCTTAGTGAATCAATTTGTTTTTATTTTTTTAGTTAAGCTTTTAAAAATTCCTTAGATAATACTAGCACTTATCTAAAAGATCTCAACAGTACAGAAAAAGAAGTAAATTGTGAAAGCCTTTCTCCAAATTAGTTTTGTTCTCAGTTTCATTATTTAAGGTAATCACTATTAAAAGATAAAATATTTTAAATATGCACTGGAAATTTGCCCTAGTTAATATAAATTATTTATTAAGCAAATAATCACCTCTGGTATGTTTTGGATATTGGGATTTTCAACTCTAGGGATCCATGAAAGTGAGATATCCCCATGTTGGTTCTGTCCTTCTTTTACTGGTACACTTAACGTAAGTAAAGATGTTATAGGTAGTTGTGTATTTATAGTGCAGTGTCTATTCTTAAACACCAGTCCTTCCATCAAAGATAAACAAAAAATAAATAATGACGTTTTGGTATTAGAATCGTGTGAGTTAAACTAATCCATATTGCGTTATTTAAGAATACAACAAACTTCTGTAGAATGGACTATTCTTATTGGCATTTGGACCTTGTAGCTGAGGAAAGGTTCAGCTTCGTTTGTGTTTTGTTTTCATTTTCTTTGCTTGACAGATATTTGAGGGCCTTTCATTTGGGGAATGAATTTATTCCCTAAGTTTTTGTTTCAAGCTGTTTGATCTTAATTGGGGAACACTACCGAGCTCTCTTCTTTAGGCTTCCTAAGTTTACCCACATTTGGTTAGATCTACTTCGAGTGGTGGGTAAGTTCAGAACTTTTACTGGAAGGGGAAAGAATTATTTACCAGAATTAGATAAAGCAACTCTTGGGTAATGATTTCTTTTTTCTCTCTTAATAATTGATTGAAAGTAGTGGCAGGGTTTTGTGGCAAAGGAAACGCCAGGAGAAGAAGACAGGTGCTTTTCATTCTCTCTCTTCACAGCAGTAAAGAGGGAAAGGACAGAGAGGAAATCATCTGAAAAACCATCCTTCTGAACACTGGCCTAAACAACTGTAGTACAGAAATTCAGTGCCTCCAGTAATGGTATTTAAAAGGAGCGCTCTAATTTCTAGGAAAGCAGGTACAAGTACCTTTTAAAAGAAGAAAAAAAAGGAATACTGTAATTCAGGATATGCAGACGAGTATTTTGTTCTCTGCACTTTTTACTACCCTGTCCTAACCAAGGATGAGTTAACATAGCAAATAAGACATTCCTAAACTATGAATAACCATTGTAAATGCCTGCAACGTTTGTAAGATATGTGGGCTCTTTCCTTTTAAATAATTTTATGTTGTCATCTATATTTTCTCCCTTGTTTTTTTAACACTTGGGATATAGTGAGAATTATTTGGGGGTGTGAATAAGTTTCTTGTCCACAAATAGAGGGTTTTTTTCCTTTCAGCTTTGGAGGTGGTGTTCTTCCTATGTAGTTAGGCATGGCTTTTTTTCCAAGTGACCTTGTATCCTTATCAGTACTGTAGAAAACTAGACACATTGTACAGACTTTAAAATGTAAAGCCATTAGGGCATTGCATTCTTGAAATACTTCTAAACCTTGGCTTTAAAAAAAAAATTACATGTTGGTGGGGTGTGGTGGCTCACACCTATAATCCCAGCACTCTGGGAGGCTGAGGTGGGAGGGTCGCTCGAGGTCAGGAGTTCGAGACCAGCCTGAGCAAGAGTGAGACCCCGTCTCTACACAGAAAGAAATTAGCTGGACAATTAAAAATATATGGAAAAAAATTAGCCGGACATGGTGGCGCATGCCTGTAGTCCCAGCTACTTGGGAGGCTGAGGCAGGAGGATTGCTTGAGCCCAGGAGTTTGAGGTTGCTGTGAGCTGGGTGACTCCACGGCACTCTAGCCTGGGCAACAGAGCCAGACTCCGTCTCCAAAAAAAAAATTACATGTTCATTGTGGATATTATAGCCCTATCTGTGTGCACATGCGGACTGACTTCCGTAGGGTACATTCCGAGACGTGGAATTGCCTTCTTTAACTGTAAAGGACATCTGCAGTTCTTGGGCCAAATGACCCTGTTTTCTTTTTCTGTCAGTTCTCACCCACAATATATGAGCATCCATTTCCTCGGGTTCTGGTTCAGAGCTCATTTGAAGGGAATGTCACCCCCTTTTGGGACTCTGTGGACATGGGCGTGGGTAGATTTCCCCCTGGGAACCTAAGGAAGTGCTTCTGTGTGCGGAGTCCTGGGTCTGGGCACACGGAGCCGCAGCAGGGAGAGTCGAGCCGGGGCGGGGAGCTGCAGGCAGGCGCTTGCTCTCCAGGACCGGCTGCTCTGTGCGGGGCGGGCCCGGCCTGCTGTGCTCCCGAAGAGCTCGCTCGGGCGGCTCTCAGTTCATTCTGCCTCTGGGAGTTTTACGGAGGGGGTGACACTGAGCTCTCCAAGGCTGAGTAAGAGGGTATTCCAGGCATGGGGCCTGCCTGTGCACGGGTGATTTCTGAAAAGGCATGGCATGTTCCGGCACAGTTCTGTGGGTCTGTCCTGGGAGAAGAGGGGTTGGAGTTAGGCTGGAAAGGTAGGCAGTGATCTGATAAGGAGTTTGGAAATAACAGGCGAGGAAGGGGACCCCAGTGGTCCCGCCGAGATGGCTTAGAGAAGGGAAAGACTGGTGGCTGGGAGACCAGTTTGGAGGTTGCCACGGTGTCCTGCTGTGAGAAAAAAGGACTTGAACTCGAAGCAGGGGCAGGGAAGATTTGGAAGTGTTTGTTCTGGTTTTTGGGAGAAGCATTTAGGCTACTTTGCCCTGTTAGCTCCAGAGGATGAAGGAGAAGGGTGAATTAGGGAAGAATCTGAAGATTCCATTTAGGGAGACGCAAACTCACAGAGGAAAATGCAAGAAGTAGGAGGAATAGGCTCAGGAGAAAGAAAAGGCATTTCAATTTGAACTTGCTGAGTTTGAGGAGACACCTTAGCAGAGGTGTCTAGCTAGCAGCTGAAAGTACCAGAGGAGCCTGGATGTGCGTGTGCAGTTTCGTTGCAAAGATCCGTTCTGGAGCCTGCGGGAGGTGCCACTCACGTTACACCGCCATCACCCCAGGGCTTGCGGTTTTCACTTCTTTCTCTTGATGCCTCTGTGCATTTGAGACAAATCACAGCACAAAAAAATCGTGGCCACTCAGACCTCAGTTCCATCTCAGAGAAAAGTACTGGTAACAATTTTTGTGTATTCTTCCAGAAATTTGTCTTGCATGTACACATACATCTAAGCATATAAATCCCTAGAAAGGATGAGTCAGACACCAACGGAAACTCACTACACACACTGCGAGGGACACACAGTAACTTCCCAAAATGTACTGGTGTATGCTGTCGCTGTGTGCCTGGATTTGGAGGTCTTCTGTGTCCACAGGAGTCGGTGCTGCTTATAGGCGGACTACTGAGTCCTTTCCACAATTGCCCAGGTTCCCCACTTTTGGTTTGCAAGGCTAGATTATTAGAGTAATTTGAGTCTTTGTACTTCTGTGTTGGTTTTCTTTAATGAATATTTTTCCTAGTTACAAAGATCTTGTTTTAAAAATATATAATGGTAATTAACATGTATGCATTTTAGAAAGTCTGTATAGATGCATACATTTTAAGAAGTGAATTACCACCCCCGTCACTTCCCAGATTTAATCCCTGTTAGCAGTATGGTATATGGACCCCATTTTGTGTGGGGGGAAGGTGGGTGGGGGTAGAATACACACACATTTTCCACACGGGAAAATACAAAGAAGACAATAAATCTCATGGCCTATAATCTCACCAAGCAGACAGTGATCCCTGTTAGAAAAGCAAACAAATGCATGCTAGTGGTTAAAAAAACAAAACAAACAGAAAGAGACAAGATAAAAAGTTGTCTTCCTAACTCTCCTGCCCATACTGCTAGACAGAAAGAAGTCCCTCTCCCCAATGTAATCTTTATTACAGTTCTCCTTCCAGAAAAGTTGTGATGCAAATAAAAGCATAATGTGTGTCTCTTTTTGTATGTGTTTGTGTGTGTGTGTATGTGTCTTTTTAATGCAGACAGAAGGGACCCTACTGCAGTGGTCCCCAACCTTTTTGGTATCACGAAGGGCAGTTTATCTCCAGACGGGGGTGGTTGGAGGTGCAGAGGTCAGGTGGGTGATGTGAGGCCCGTTTCCTAACAGGCCACGGATAATATCGGGGGTTGGAGGCCGTGGCCCTGGGGGTTGGAGACCGCAGCCCTAGTGAACACATTGTGCTTTTTC
The DNA here is from genome assembly GCA_963574695.1 of Propithecus perrieri. Lineage (NCBI taxonomy): Eukaryota > Metazoa > Chordata > Mammalia > Primates > Indriidae > Propithecus > Propithecus perrieri. The sequence continues at coordinate 9,081 of CAUYRB010012615.1, forward strand.
TTTTAAACTTAACATGTGTTAGATCTTTATCAGCTTTACTTCATTCTTTTTAGTGGGTTATTGGCTATAAATGGAAGGTCAGTCAATGGGTGTGTCTATGATTATTTAATTGGATCCATTGGTGGACAGTGATACCACTTCTAAATTTTTTAGTATTCCAGATAACGTTGTGAACATCCTTGTACAAGATGTCCTTGTTCCCTCATGGAAATGTTTCTGGAGGATAGAAAGAAGGGGAATTTAAAAAGTTATTTATATAAATGTTACCTATCATTATATATATTAGTACAATCTAATGATAACATAGAGAGGTTGTAGTAATTTATACTTCCGCACGTGTATATGAGTGCCTTTTCCATGTATCCTTGTCAAAATTGGATATTATTAACTTTAGAAAACATTTTTTGGGACGGGCGCAGTGTGTCTCACCTGTAATCTCAGCACTTTGGGAGGCCAAGGTGGTAGGATCACTTGAGCCTAGGAGTTTGAGGGCTGCAGTGAGCTATGATCATGCTACTTCACTCCAGCCTGGGCAACAGAGGGAGACCCCATCTCTAAAAAAGCAAAACAAAGTTTCTTGTGGGGGGGGGGTGGGTGTGTGGGTATCTTATTATTTATTGACAGTTATTAAATAGAACTTTGTCAGTGCCTTCCTGTAAGGATGAAATTGGCGATTAAAGGTTTCTTTCTTCAGTTATGAAACCTAGAAACCTTGACCTTGATGTGGAGGTAGCCTCAAGGGTGGCCCAGCTGAAAGAACGTGAAGTGAGTTTTTCCCTTTTGTAGCCAAATAAATTGAGCCTTTGGGGGCCATTTCTTTACCCCTCTCACCCCATCACGAGAGGAGCATTATAAAATTAATATAATTTTGCTAGGTTAGCATTTCCTCCTCTGTAGTAGAGCTCTCCTCAGAGCAAAAGTGGATTTTTTTGTGTCTCTATTTTGACCTAAATTATCTAACTTGTACTTTTTAAAAATATGTAAAGTATTTTTTGACATCTTATGACATTAAATTTTTGTTATTAAGAGTAATGTAAATTTTTCCCCAGCAAATTAGTTTTGTTTCTCTTTTTTGGCATCCTTTCCAGTTGTAGAGTGGTACTCATTTCATCATTGCTTTTATATTACTTTTCCTTTATAAACAGAGAATGGTATGTTTTCTTGCTCACTTTTCCTTTTTTTTTTTTTTTTTTTTTTTTTGAGACAGAATCTCACTCTGTTGCCCGGGCTAGAGTGCCGTGGCGTCAGCCTAGCTCACAGCAACCTCAAACTCCTGGGCTCAAGCGATCCTCCTGCCTCAGCCTCCCAAGTAGCTGGGACTACAGGCATGCGCCACCATGCCCGGCTAATTTTTTTATATATATATATTTTTAGTTGTCCAGATAATTTCTTTCTATTTTTAGTAGAGACGGGGTCTCGCTCTTGCTCAGGCTGGTCTCGAACTCTTGACCTTGAGCGATCTGCCCCCCTCAGCCTCCCAGAGAAAATAATTTTTTACTGGAAAGCAAGCAAAGCGCCTCAGCATGTTGCTTCATTTACCCCTGTGTTAAAAGAAGAAATTGGAATGTAGCTCCTAAAAGCCATGGTGGGCATCGTGAATGCAAAGTTTCTGAAACGAAATAAAAGAAAGATCGTAAAAGACTAATGTACTGTAACGGGTAAGGGAAAATAAAAAGCCACACACTAACTTTCCCGGCCATCTTGATTTTCAGACCCTTCCAAGTAAATCCAATGAGAGCCATGACCACGTGGACGACGTGGATGATGAAGATGACGAAGACGATGGAGACCACGCGGACAGCCACGACTCCGATGACGTCGATCATCCTGACGATTCTCATCATTCTGACGAGTCTCACCATTCCGATGAATCCGATGAGGTGGTCACTGATTTTCCCACTGACACTCCCATAACCTCCGTTTTCACTCCACCTGTCCCCACAGAAGACACATACGATGGCCGAGGTGACAGTGTGGCTTATGGACTGAGGTCAAAATCCAAGAAGTTCCGCAGACATGACGTCCAGGTAAATGCTTAACAGACACATCTGATGGTTCTAACCAGAGCTCAATTCTAAAAAACCAGAGTCTGTGTATTCATTAATTGATTCATTCACTCAGCAAGCATTTACTAGTAATCTATTTTGTGACCATTGAATACAAAACTTTTTTCCACTTGGTGGTTTCTGTTTAAATCCAGATAATTTCTCCCTGATTTTGTCTCTCAAAGCCAATTCAACTTTTCCACATCCTCGCTCTAAAGCATTTATTCTGCTCACTTGTTTTAGATCAAAAAAAAAAAAGACTTTGGAAAATAGCAATTATTTTCAAAATATCATGGTGATGTTTTGAAGTCAAATACCTAAGAGGAATTGGAGAGTTGCAAATTACACTGACTCCATCATCAAAGAATCTAAATTTGACATAGCCCTGACATTTACTATTCACTTTTTAACTTTCCATTCACTTTCCCTTCGTGTAGAACAGACATCATGAAACCTACCTCACAGGTTTCATTACATACACAAGGGTGTACTTACTAAACTATGTGAAAAGGGCTTGGTAAATTACAAAGTAACATGCTAGTATTATTTCAGCCTAATTTAGACAATTTTCAGTACAAGTTGGCTTAAAAAAGAGAAAGCAGAAAAGAATTACAATGTTCCCATCGCTGGCTACTCATATAATTCTTCTTCCCTTTGTGCTGTGATCCAGTTTCCTGACTCTACAGAGGAGGACCCCACCTCACATATGGAAAGCGAGGACTCGGATGATGCACGCAAGGCCGTCCCCATTGCCCAGCGCCTGAATGTGCCTTTTGCTTGGGAAAGCCTTGGGAAGGACAGTCATGAGACGAGTCAAATGGATGACCAAAGTGTGGAAACCCACAGCCACGAGCAATCCAGATTACACAAGCGGAAGGCCGATGATGCCAGCAATGAGCATTCCGACATGATTGCTAGTCAGGAGCGTTCCCACAGCCGTGAACTTCATAGCCAGGAAGACAGGCTAGTCCCAGACCCTAAGAGTAAGGAAGAAGATAAACACCTGAAATTTCGCATTTCTCACGAATTAGATAGTGCGTCTTCTGAAGTCAATTAAAAGGAGAGAAAAATACAATTTCTTACTTTGCTTTTAGTACAAAGGGAAAAAAAAGCATTATTGCAGGATGAGAGAATATGAAATGCTTATTCCTCATTTTTGTGGGTGAATGTATATGCATATGAACCTGGAAATAAATGTGCTTGATCATTAGTTTAGTTTGTGGCTTCGTGATAACATCCTTGTAAACTAAAAGCTTCGGGGTTTTGTCTATGTCCTTTCCATAGAAGAAATGCAAACTATCACTGCATTTTAATGTTTGTTATTCTTTTATGCACAGAAATTTATATAGAAGCAAACCAAATACTTTTACACAAGAGATTATAACATTTTATGTCACTGAAGTCTTTTGTTTTTTAAATTAGTGTATATTTTGTTGTGATTATTTTGGTCGGTGTGAATAAATCTTACATGGCGAATGTACTAAGATTGTGGTGGTGTCAATTGCTTTTCTTATTTGGTTTTCCACAGTTCTCCAGTAATTAATAAAATGTAATCTTTTTTTACTGCCCATGTACTACTTTTTATGTTTTATTTTGTATAAGTGAGATCATGCAGTAATTATCCTTCCGTGCTTGGCTTATTTCACTTAACATAATGTTCTCTAGGTTCATATTGTCACAAATGACATGAAAAAGTATGTACAAACTATGCATCTGATAAGGGGTTAAAATCCACAATATGTAAGGAACTCAAACAACTCAACAGTAGAAAAATAAAATTAAATAAATAAAATGGGCAAAAATCTGAATAGACATTTCTCAAAAGAAGATCTACAAATGGCCAACAGGCTATATGAAAAAATGCTCAACATCATTAATCATCAGGGAAATGCAAATCAAAACCACAATGAGCTACTATCTCATCCCAGTTAAAATGGCCTTTATCAAAAGGACAAAAAAAATAAAGGAGGCTGGCCAGGAGACAGAGAAAGGGCAATGTTCACACACTGTTGGCAAGAATGTAAATTAGTACAGCCACTATGGAGAACAACAGAACGGAGGTTTCTCAAAAAACTGAAAACAGAACTACCATATGCTTTAGCAATCCCAGTCCTGAGTATATATCCAAAAAAAAAAAAAGCAAATCATTGTACCAAAGAGATATCTGCATTCTCATGTTTATTGCAGCACAATTCATATTCCAAGATATGGAATCAACCTAAGTGTCCAGTATGGATGAATAGATAAAGAAAATGTGGTCTAGATATACAATGGAACATTATTCAACCATAAAAAAGAATGAAATCCTGTCATTTGCAGCAACGTGGCTGGAACTGAAGGTCATTATGTTAAGTGAAACAAGCCAGACACAGAAAGACAAATATCACATATTCTCACTCATATGTGGGAGCTAAAAAGTGGGTCTCAGGAAGGTCGAGAGTAGACTGGTGGTTACCAGGGGCTAGGGAGAGTAAGGATGAGAGGGGATAAAGAAAAGGTTGATAAATGGGCACAAAAATACAGTTAGACAGAAGGAATCAGATCTAGTGTTTGATATAGCACAGTAGCGTAACTATAGTTAACAATAATTTATTTTATATTTCAAAATAGCTAGAAGAATTCATTCCTAACATAAAGAAAAATGGTTGAGGTAACAGATAGCTCAATCGCCCTAATTTTATCATCACACACTGTATGCATGTCCAAAAATATCATGCGTACCCCAATACATGTACAATTATCATAAATCAATGAAAAATAATAAATTTAAAAGCAAGCTATAAAAAATATTAGACAAATATATGAGTGAGTTCCTTTACAATCTGGCTCGAATCCAAGGCCATGACCAAATTAATCCTGCACTCGCATCTTTGAATGGTGGCACCATTCAATGACCATTCCCTGTCCCGCTTCTCTGTTACTCAGGGTTCATTCAGAAGCCAGGAAACAGACCAGTCATTTGAACAGGGAAAATTTAATATAAAGAATTAGTCATTAAAAACAGGGAGTTACGCAGAGAGGATAAAAGAGAACTTTGACAATACGATAAGGATGAGAGTACCCAAAGAAGGAACAATTTGCAAAGGGGGACCCTCTCCCCAAGGCTGAGGTTCAGACTGCATTGGAAAGGGTGTGTCTGCAGCCCAGGGGATGGCAGAGAAGTTTGCTGCGTTATCCCGGATCAGGATAGTGGGCTGGTCCACGGGTCCACAGCTAGTGGGCTGAAGTTGGCAAACTGCCCACAGGGGTACCAGCGGAACAGGCTGGCAAGCGGGAAACCCTGGGGCAGGACTGCGGAGCAGGAAACCAGCTGGAGAGTGAGTGCCTCGGGGTGTTTTGTGCGCACAGTGCTGGCAGAGCCCGGGACAGCATGAGAAGCCCACTTCCTGCACTGTCCCTCCGGTGCCCTCTACTGCCAAGGCTTGCCATTGTGCCAGCTGGCATAGGAAGTGCATTTATGGGGTCCAAGTCCAGTAGTATCACGGATGGATTGGAACAGGGAGGCACAAAACTGACAGCTGCCACAGGGTTACTGGAATACAGTTGACTCCTGTTCTTGGACTAGAAGATTACAAAAATGAGCTCAGAACACCTTTTTCTGATGGAACGAAAGCAAGCACTCAAAGACAAAATGGGTTTATATCCAAGGGACCAAACAGCAGACTTGAAGGGGACTTCCACTGGCCCAAACTGGGGTAATTTGAGCAATAAAAAGAATAAGGACAGGCTACGGGTGGTGGCTCACGCCTGTAATCCTAGCATTCTGGGAGGCTGAGGCAGGAGGATTGCCTGAGCTCAGGAGTTCGAAACCAGCCTGAGCAAGAGCGAGACCCCGTCTCTACTATAAATAGAAAGAAATTACTCAAACAACTAAAAATAGAAAAAAAAATTAGCCGGGCATGGTGGTGCATGCCTGTAGTCCCAGCTACTTGGGAGGCTGAGGCAGGAGGATCACTTGAGCCCAGGAGTGTGAGGTTGCTGTGAGCGAGGCCGATGCCACGGCACTCTAGCCCAGGCAACAGAGTGAGACTGTCTCAAAAAAAAAAAAAAAAATTTATTCGTTAGTGCAATTTGAGTTGCAAATGACAGAAACTTTAACCTAAATAAATTAATCAAAAAAGAAAACTTTGGGCTCATGAAGTCCAGGGATAGATCTAAACTTTGCTGTCTCAGGGGCTCAAACGATGTCATCAGAACCCAGTCTTTCTCCATCTCTTTGCTCTGCTCTCTTAAAATACATATTTCTAGGACCTACCTCAGACATCATGAATTGGAACCAATAGAAGTTGGACTCCAGAATCTATATTTAAAATAAAACAAAACAAAAAAACATTCCCAGAAAAATATCATAAAGATCTTATTGGTTAAATGTTTTACTTAGGTATGGCAAGCTAATGACAAACTTCTCTCGGGTCAGAACAACTTCTTTTGCACACTAATCACATCTAAGACCGTGCAGGATAGACATAAAACAGGTATTCTGTAAAATCTGGTGAATCTGGGAATGCTGTAAGTCTTATTCACGTTGAATAAGTCATCAAAAGTCACTTGAAAAAAAAATTCTGATAAGCTTTTGGAAAGATCTGGGCTAGTGAAAATACAATTAAATTCAAAGTTTTTTTTAACAACTATACCCAAAAGATACTTGTGAATAAATTAGAGCTGGTGAAGAGAAAATCCTCCCAGAGTATTCCAAAGAGCTCTGGTCTTGGCCCTACGTTGTTGAAAACTCTTTTGAACTTGGATAAAGATATAGATGATAAATATCACATCTACCTCTGACAAAACTAGGAGATGGCACATGATAAAAATATATTTCAGAATGTTCTCGAATAGCACAGCCACCCAAACATTAGTCTAATTTTAGCTTTCTTCCAATCTTTAAATATATGTACTTTTTACATATATATTGTTGGCACCATTTTCCCCCTGAACGTCAACATTTGGCTGCCAGCCTGTCTGGACTTACATCCTCACAACTCTAAATCTAGTGGGAAGAAAAGCTTTTCTTTGCCAACAACTGGGGGGAAAGTTCTGGCCTGATTTTTATTGAACAGAACTGGATACCGTACTGGGTAAATAGCACTCACAGGCGCCAAGGGGACATGGTGCTCTGATCCGCCAAGGCTGAGTTCCACGCTCACCACTGGGAAGCTCATGGTGGTGTCAGCCACACCTGAGACACATAGACTCAGAAGGAAGGGGAGTGGTTCCCCAAGAAAACTTGGGGACTGTTCTCATTAGAAAGGGGACTGGTTGCTGAGCTGCTAGACAATGAGTGACCGAATAAGCCAGGGTCCCTGCTTACATTCCACTCAGGAAGACAACCACATTAACAGATGTTTTCAGTATACGGTGGGAAATGTTGGGGTAAAGGTTAGCAGGGTAGAGGGGCAAGTCAATTCAGGCTAGGGCCAAGATCATGCCCAAGGAAGGTTCCAGGAAGAGTTGGAGTCTGAGTCTAGAAAGATTCGTAAGTTTTTATGGATGTACAAGAGAGATTGGGACAGATAGAAGGATGGTTCCAGGCAGTGTGATTATAACATTGATTCCCTTGAAGGGAGGAATCATGTCTTATCTTTGTCTCCCTGGAGTCCAACATGGTGCCTGGCATCTAGTTGAACACTCAATAATATTTTATAGACTTAATAATATTCCCTCAGTCTTCGACAAAAATCCCGTAGGAAATTCGCAAGGCGGGTATTTAACCTCATTATTCAGAGAAGGAAATTGAGAGAGATAGAGAGGTGAAGTCATCAAGATCACAGTGCCAGCCAATGATGGTGCCAAGACATCCGCCACAGAGACAGGGACACATGCAGGCCAATCCAAACCGAAATCCACACATGAAGCAGACCACAAATCCCAGCCTTGTGCTATGAGAGCAGCAAAATGAGAAATAAAATTAAAGTAAAATTTTACTATAGCTGGCAGTCCTTCTTATAAAGCCCAAAACGCCAAATTTTCTTCTAATGATTTCAGATGTCAAGTGGTAAACATTTATTTTACAATGTCCTTGAGCAAATAAGGACTGGGGGGAAAAATTGAGGAGGAAACATGTTTGTTTGGGTGAATTGCTAAGCAATACCACACATGCCGGAGACTCTTTTTGGATTTCCTTTTGAGGCGGAGACTGTGAGATCAACAGGCACTTCATTTCACGTCTGTTTCATCAGTTCACACTGGAAAATAAAAGCCAAACAAGAAACCAACAGGCAATTTTAATAATACAAGAGTCAGAGGTGCAGAGACTACTAAGTATTAGATGGAACCATTTTTAACATTGCCTTCTGTGAGTGTCCACTAACACTAAGAGGTTCATATAGTGTCTCCTGAGAAGAACCTACCAGACAGATAAAATAAAACCAAACAGCGTCCAGACTATGTTATCTATGCCACTCAATATTTCAGATCCTATAGATTATGGAAATTTGTAATATGACAGTAAGATTGGGGCAATCAGAGGAAGAAAAGTGCATCTCATTTACTTAATAAGAAAAAACTTCTTATGAGAAGTAGGGTTTTAAAATGGGTATTAAAGGAAGGAATTCTGTGGGTAGGGAGAGAAATTTACAGCCTCAGGGCCTGCTTGAGGAAAAGCTAGGCATTCTAAAGGGGAAAAACATGCTGAGGTAAAGGCCCAAAAGGGAACATTAATAAGCCAGAAAGAACGGAAAGATATTTTAGCAGGAAACACACTGGATGGCTGGTGTTGGATTCATGAAGATTAAGATTGAAATCAACAGCGAAATTCCTGAAATGTAAGATTTAGGATGCAACGGAGCAAATACTATTGAAGTCGTATTTCACAAAAATTGCTGCGAATCTTTTAAAATGACATCTCTTGCAACGATTTGGAGATAAAATTTTGGATAAGCACACATCTAACTCTGAACTATGTTATGTGTAGACACTTTTCCAATCAATCTGAATTCTTTTAAGGGTGAGGGTATAGTCCCAAGAAGAAAGTTTCAGATTTTGCTTTAAATAGTAATTAACACTATTTTTTAAAAAGACCTAATAATATCATTATTATTAACTACAGAACAAAGTCTGCCCTCCTTGACATGCATCTGAGGGCTTCCATGATCTGGCCCTACTTACCTTCCCTACCCACGCCAGCCTGGGTGATCTCTCTTCTGAATGCCTTCTGGGGCTGAAAGCCTTCATAATTGACTTGATCCAAAATAGTAATCTCATCTTTTGTTATTTAGATTCAGGGTGTGTCTCTCTCCAATGAGAATATAACTCCTTGAAAGATCTGCCCAAATAATATTTTGTTTTGTTCACTCTAACTAAAATAATGGTTTTTTTCTATTCACGGAATTTGAACCTAATAAATAGGTATCAATTGAATTAACTTGTTTATTCTATTATTTCTTGATAATATTGTTTTTTTCATCAGTATTCTCTTCCTTATGTCTCTGGACTACAGACTTGCTAGCAAAAAGCAGTGAAAGCAAACAAGAAATGACTAAATTTGACAGTAATCTGCTATCTTCTAAACCTTGAACTGTGGGAAATGAAAACATCTTTGGGGAACAAATATCCCCAAATTAAAAATAGCATTCTGAGCAGTAACTTTATAATAGCTTCATGCAGGCAAAAAATATTCCAAGGGCACTTGGAGCCCAGAGGAGAAGTGGATTTAGGGAAAAGTTAAAAAGAGCTCTAGTGAAAAGTCACAGTTTTAGTCAAAGTAGCTCTGACTTAAAATTATGACATTTGACTAGATTCGTGATTCATTCACTCGACAAATCCCTGCAGAATGGAAACTCAAATCCCTGTAGAATACAAGTTCTCCTCCACGAGGGCTAGGCTTTTTGCATATTTCATTGATTTCTCAGTGAAACACTAGGATCTCTCCTACTGTATGCTTGGCACACAGGAGGTGTTCAGTAAGTATTTGTTATGGAATCCTCTGTGCTGGGTATGGAGCCCTTTCCTCAAGAAGCCCATAGTCTAGTTGGGACAAAGATATCAAATAAGCAGATATAATAGATGAAAATAATTACCATAATTAAGATATAAGAACTAATAATAGCTCTAACACTACCAGCATTTACCATGTGCCAGACGGTGTTCCACATGCCTTACTGCTATGGTCTGGATGTTTGTGTTCCTCCAAAATTCATACATTGAAAGTCTAATCCTCAAGGTGACGGTATAAGGAGGTGGAGACTTTGAGAGGTGGTTAGGACATGGGGACAGAGCCCTCAAAAATGGGATCAGTGCCCTTAGAGAAGAGACCCAATGGAGTTCTTTTGCCCCTTCCACCATGTGAGCACACAGCTGGAAGGCATAGTCTGCGAACCAGAAAGCGGACCCTCGCCAGACACCAAATCTTCTGGCTCCATAGTCCCAGACTTTCCGGCTTCTAGACCTGCAAGAAATGTTTGTTATTTATAAACCACCCGGTATATGGTATTTTTGTTATGGCAGCCCAAATAGACTAAGACACATGTATTAATTCACCTAATCTGTACAAGAACTCTGTGAGATGGGCATTGTCATTTTTCCCATTTTCACAGGCACAAGGAGATGCAGTGACTTGCCCAAGATCACACAGCTGGGAAGTGGAGGGCGAGATCTGAATCCAGGCAGTCCGCCCCCAGGGTCTGCGCCTATAATCCCAGCCATTCGGGAGGCTGAGGCAGGAGGATCGCTTGAGCCCAGGAGTTTGAGGATGTGGCAAGCTATGATGACGCCACAGTACTCTAGCCCGGATGACAGAGCCAGACCCTGTCTCAAAAAGAAAAACAGAAGAAGAAGAGAAAACTAGGACACAGACCCACACAGAGGAAAGACCACATGAGGACACAGAGAGAAGTTGGGCCATCTGCAAGCTACGGAGAGAGGCCCCAGAAGAAACCAACCCTGCCCACACCTTGTGGGAAAACAAATTTGTTGTTTAAGCCACTCAGTCTCTAGTACTTTGTTATGGCAGCCCTCACAAACTAACACAGGAGCAGATTATGAAAATTTACTGAATCAAGCTACAGAAATGAAATTTTATCCTTTAAGCTGCTGGAAGCCCACAGACGTGTCTAAACATCAATGGGACAAATTAGCAGCCTTGGTTCTGGAACACAACCTGGAAACAGCGGGGAGGCTGAGGTGGGGAATGGAGATCAATTGTTTCAACACAGAATAACGTAAGATAAGGCCAGCGGCAACGACAAACTGAGATCGTATTGGAGACACGTTTGTGGGGTAACAAGAAGTAGCAAGATTTGGGAAGATGAGGTGTAGGTGCTGAGGAGCAGACAGAGGAGACTAGCACAGAGTGTCACCTGGGAAGCAAGGACAGCGATGCCCAAACCGTAACGAGAAGTGACGCCGGTTTAAAAAATGCAAGGCAGGTTAAGTTGGCGACAAGGGCAGAGCGTCCCGCTAGACGTGTGCAGAGGAGGGGAGTAAAGTTCGGACCCAGGGCCCGGCGTCGGCTGCGGTGCCGCAGAGGCCAGCGCCGGCCACAGGGGGACCCGGGATCGCGGTGGAAGCACCCGAGTCCCAGGGCCGAATCCTCGGGGTCCCCACAGTGTGTGGAGAGACGAGCGCATCGGAGACTGAAGAAAGCAGCCCCAAAGCGGCGGAATGGGGGGCGCCGAATGCAAAGCGAGTCAGCAGCAGCAGTCGTCGGGGGCGTCCGAACGACTAGACCGCTTTGCCCCTGCTGGACCCTGGCGCCCAGGCTGCATTTCGCTCGTTCACACAGCGCCCCACGAAAGGGTTCTCGCTCCCTCTCCTCTCTGGTAAACTGAGGCAGCAGTGGCTGGCGATACCCGGGCCCCGATTGCGGGGACCCGCGCGTTACCTCGAGGGCGGGCAGGCGGCCACTCCCCGCCCCGCACGGAACGCGGGCGCCGGCTCCGCCTGGAACGGCCCGGGGCGGCGAGGCGGGCGGGGGAGGGGCGGCGGCCGAGGGGCGGGCGAGGGGCAGGCGGCGGCGGGCCCGGGAGGAGAGAACATGGCTCCCGGGGAGGCCGGGCCGCGCGCCGGCCGCCGGTGACCGCGATGGTGCACTCGAGCCGCGTGCAGCCGCAGCAGCAGCCCGGGGACGCGCCGCGGCCGCCGGCGCCCCGGGTGCCCGGCCCGGGCCGGCTGATGGCGGGCGGCGCGGCCTTGGGCGGCCTCCGCGAGCAGCGGGGCCTGGAGATCGAGATGGAGCGCATCCGGCAGGCGGCCGCGCGGGACCCCCCGGCCGGAGCCTCGGCCTCGCCGTCGCCGCCGCTCTCGTCCTGCTCCCGGCAGGCGTGGAGCCGCGACAACCCGGGCTTCGAGGCCGAGGAGGAGGAGGAGGAGGAGGAGGTGGAAGGAGAAGAAGGGGGCATGGTGGTGGAGATGGACGTGGAGTGGCGCCCGGGCAGCCGGAGGGCGGCCGCCTCGTCCGCCGTGAGCTCCGCGGGCGCCCGGGGCCGCGGGCTGGGGGGCTACCCGGGCGCGGGCCACCCGAGCGGGAGGCGGCGCCGGCGAGAGGACCAGGGCCCGCCGTGCCACAGCGCGGCCGGCGGCGGGGACCCGCTGCGTCGCCACCTCCCCCTGGACGGGCAGCCGCCGCGAGTGGCCTGGGCCGAGAGGCTGGTTCGCGGGCTGCGAGGTAAGAGCGCGGCCCGCAGCGGCTCGCGCACGAACCAGCCCTGGCGGCGCGGGCCGGGGCCATCGCCCCGCCGCGGGCGGCCTCCGGGCCCCACCTCGCATCCCGCTCTGCGTCCCGCCTCCCCTGGAAGCGCGTCCCCGGCTGCTAACCCGGCGCGGTTTCCGGTGCCCGGCGCGATTGCGCTGCGCCCTCGGTGGTGCAGATGTGCTGGGTACCCCCCTTTAGGACATGACAGCGTATTCTTCTTCCCTTCTGAAAATAGTGAAAAGGATGGAAGGCTCCGTCTGGGGTGTTCTTCCTTGTAGGAGAGAAAACGAATATTTTAGTGTAACTGATGGTGCTTGCAACTTCATGTTTGCTAATGTCACAAAATCAAACGAAAATGTCATGCTATCACCCATGGTCTTCCTCTGGTCTTGAAGCTCCGTTGTCCCCTCATCCTGGTCTGAAAAGGATAACGGGACAGTGCAGTGTTATCCAAATTGTGGGAGGGGTGCAGTTAGGTTGTCATTAATGACATGTTTTGGTGATGTTGTCTGTGGTTGTTTTGGGGAGGGGGAGCTGTTGAGAACACCCTGAATAGAATAAAATGATGTCTACTTAGTTATTTGGCCTTTTCTAATTCTAGACATTGTTCTAAAACAGTTGCAAAGAAAAGCTTACATTACTTTCAAAAACTTGGAAGTATGTTTTTAAATAACTAAATTTATGCTCTTTGAGATTCCAACAGGCCGGGCGCGGTGGCTCACGCCTGTAATCCTAGCACTCTGGGAGGCCGAGGTGGGAGGATCACCTGACCTTAGGAGTTGGAGACCAGCCTGAGCAAGAGCGAGACCCCGTCTCTACTATAAATAGAAAAAAATTAGCCAAACAACTAAAAATAGAAAAAATTAGCCGGGCACGGTGGCACGTGCCTGTAGTCCCAGCTACCGGGGAGGCTGAGGCAGGAGGATCGCTTGAGCCCAGGACTTTGAGGTTGCTGTGAGCTAGGCTGACGCCATGGCACTCTAGCCCAGGCAACAGAGTGAGACTCTGCCAATCAATCAATCAATAAATAAATAAATTCCAACAAAATGATGAAGTCTCCAGATACCAGCTGATAAGTGACTTGTAGTTCAGCAGGAGAGGAATTTTCAAATCTGTCAGTGCCCAGTAACAGGACACGAATTTTCCAATGGTAGATGGCATCCTGTTTTTACAAAATTTTGTCAGAGGCATCCTTGGGAAAGTGTTGCATTTGTTCTTACCCTCCAAATTATTTTAATCTCCATTTTTAAGAGTTTCCATTCTCAGTTCTTTTTAATTTTCCCTGCCCTTCCCTTTCTGTCAGTTTTGAAAATCTTGCACAAAAATTATCCAGATATTGTTCTAGCAATGTGATTAAGACCAGGTTAGGCCTACACTCAGATCCCAGCTCCAGCACTCATTGGCTGTAAGACCTTGAGCCAGTTACTTAATCTCTCAGATCTCCAATTTTTGAATCTATTAAACAAGAAAAGAGAGATTGTAATATTTGGGTTTTTTCCTTTAATTTCAAAATATTAAGGGAGTACAAATGTGTTTGTTATGTAGATACCTTGTATAATGCTTAAGTCAGAGCTTTTGGTGTGTCCGTCGCCAGAATAGTATTCATTGTACCCAACAGGTAAGTTTTTATCACGTATATCCTCACCCCACCCTCCTCTTTTCTTGGTTTCCAATGTCCTTTAAATCTCTTTGGACCCATTTGTACCAATTTTTTAGCTCCCACTTATCAGTGAGAACATACGGTATTTGGTTTTCCATTCCTCAGATACGTAACTTAGGGTAATGGTCTCCAATTCCATCCAAGTTGCTGCAAAAGACATTATTTCATTCCTTTTTATGGCTGAGTAGTACTCCAAGGTATGTATATACCACATTTTCTTTATCCGTATGTGAATTTATGGGTACTTAGGTTGGTTCCACATTTTTTGCAATTGTGAATTGTGCTGTGATAAACATTTGGGTGCCTGTCTTTTTGATAAAATGGCTTCTTTTCCTTTGGATGGATACCCAGCAGTGGGGATTGCTGAATGGAATGGTAGGTCTACATTTATTTCTTTGAGGAATCTCCATTCTGTTTTCCATAGTCTAATTTGCAGTCTAATTTTATATTAACACAGTGTATAAAGTGTTCTTTCTCTCTGCATCCATGCCAGTATCTATTGCTTTTTGACTTTTTAATGCCATTCTGATAGGGGTAAGGTGGTATCTCATTGTAGTTTTAATTTGCATTTCCCTGATGATTAGTGATGTTGAGCATTTTTTCATATGTTTATTGGTGATTTGTCTATTCTCCTTTGAAAACTTCTGTTCATGTCTTTTGCCCACTTTTTGATGAGGTTGTTTGCGTTTGTCTTGCTGATTTGTTTGAGTTCTTTGTAGATTCTGGATATTAGTCCTTCGCCAGATGTAGAATTTGAGAATATTTTCTCCCATTCTGTAGGTTGTCTGTTCACTCTGCTCATTATTTCCTTTACTGTGCAGAAGTTAAATTAAGTCCCATTCATTTATTTTTGTTGTAGCTGTATTTGCCTTTAGTGTCTTTGTCATAAATTCTTTGCCTGTGCCAATGTCTAGAAGGGTTTTTCCTATGTTTTCTTCTAGACTTTTTATGGTTTCATGCCTTACATTGAAGTCTTTTATCCATCTTGAATTAATTTTTGTATATGGTGAGAGTAGGGGTCCAGTTTCATTCTTCTGCATGTGGCTGTCCAATTTCCCCAGCACCATTTATTGAATAGGGCTTCCTTTCCCCGTTGTATGTTGTTGTCTGCTTTGATCAGTTGGTCATAGCTATGTGGTTTTATTTCTGGGTTCTCTATTCTGTTCCACTGGTCTGTGTCTCTACTTTTATACTAGTACTATGCTGTTCTGGTTACTGTAGCCTTCTAGTTTTATTTGAAGTCACATAATGTGATGCCTCCAAATTTGAATACTTAGTTCATTACTTCTTGAGAGAAATAAATGAGATAAGACATGTAAAATGTATAGCAAGTCTTTGCCATGTTGTTAGTCCTTCATGAAGATTATAAAAGTATACATTTTGGTACTCTTTTACGTAAGCACTTATACTAATTGATTTGATTCAGGGCATGGGAGGGGGCAAAATATCCTTTTTGGATAACCTGTGTAAGTAGATTAATAAAACACTAATACTTTTTAAGGTTCACTAATGCTTTTGAGTATTATACTATTTAAAATATGCTTTTAAAAAATATACACTGAACTGAAAGAGAAGTTACATAAGACATAATAATTTATTGCTTACTGTATACCAAACACTGTGTTAAACTCCTTACGTACATAGTTTCGTTTTATCCTCATAACAGTCCTATGAGGAAAGAACAATCATCATCACCTTTTTACTGATGAGGGAACTAAGGCTTCCAGGGGTTAAATGACTTGCCTGGGGCCACGCCTATTAAATGTCGGAATCAGGATTTAATTTCAGGCATTTTTTGCCCAAAGACCTTCTTACCCACTATGCTCTATACCTGTAGCGCCCAAACCTAACTTTAGCCAGCAATTTTTCACATTTTCTTAGTTTGTAAATATTTATTCACTGGGACATTCAGGATAAATCGTATCAACACAGTCCATGTGTCCAAAGTTCTAATCGATCTAGCGAGTGGGAGAGCCTACCTTTCTCTTTATTTATTTTTAATTGGGGTAAAATATACGTAACATAAAATTTAGCATTTTTACCATTTTTAAGTGTATGATTCAGTGGCCTTAATATATTCACCATTTTATATGAGCATACTTTTTATGATTTATTTCCAGAAATTTTTCATCATCCTAAACGGAGACGGAAACTCATTCATTAAACAATAACTTCCCCACCCCAGCCCCTAGTAACTTTTATTCTACTTTCTGTCTCTATGAATTGCTCTAATCTAGGAACCTGACATAAGTGAAATCAGATTATCCTTGTCCTTTTGTGTCTGGCTTAATGACTTAACATGATGTTTCCAAGGTTCATCTGTGTTGTAGCGTGTGTCCAAACTTCATTTCCTGTCATGACTGAATTCCATTGTATTAATGTATCTATCACATTTTGTTTATCCATCAGTTCGTGGACATTTGTGTTTTTTCCATCTTTTGGCTATTGTCACCTTCCCTTTTAATTCAAACCTTAGTCCATCACTTCTTCCTTTTCCTTTTTTATTCGCACCATAATTTTGAACAAATGAGATTTCATAGTTTCATGGCTGTGGGGAATTTTTTGAGGGAGAATTGCTACGCTTTGGGGCTTAGGATAAGGTTATTTTTATAACAGAATTCATGCAGTCAACAAACATTTATTAAGAATCTCCTTTGTGGTAGGTACTAAGATACAGAGATGGATAATACAAGGTCCCACCTTTCAAGGAGTTCAGTAGGGGAAACAGAGGTGTGTAAGGAATTGCAGCGCCAGGAATGGGAGGGACCTAAAGAAGAGAGGATCAGCTGTACCTGGAGAGGTCAGAGAAGGCTTCCAGAGGGAGTGAAATGGGAGCTACATCTTGAAGAAGGAGGGGGCAATTCAAGGAGGGAGAAACAGCAGGAGCAAGACCACACAAACTTGTAACCAACGCTGTGGAATTGGTACTTTCTCCTGTAGGCAGTTGGAGGCAGTGGGCACTTCAAGCATGGGGCTGGTAGGCTCACATGTCAGTCTGACCATGACTCTTGCGAGAATGGAGAGGATGTGGAGAATGGAGAGGATGGGCGAGGACGGAGAGGATGGAGAGATGGAGAGGATGGGCACGAACGGAGAGGATGGGGGGAATGGAGAGGATGGGGAGAATGGAGAGGATGGGCGAGGACGGAGAGGATGGAGAGATGGAGAGGATGGGGAGAATGGAGAGGATGGTGAGAATGGAGAGGATGGGGGGAATGGATGGGGAGAATGGAGAGGATGGGCGAGAATGGAGAGGATGGGGAGAACGGAGAGGATGGGCGAGAACGGAGAGGATGGGGAGAATGGATGGGGAGAACGGAGAGGATGGGGAGAATGGATGGGGAGAACGGAGAGGATGGGGAGAATGGATGGGGAGAACGGAGAGGATGGCGAGAACGGAGA
>CAUYRB010012616.1:0-46522 GCA_963574695.1 Propithecus perrieri
GACATCTGCACCCGAATGTTTATGGCAGCACAATTCACTATTGCAAGAATGTGGAAACAACCCAAGTGCCCGTCAATCCATGAGTGGATTATCAAAATTGGGTATATGTTTACAATGGAATATTACTCAATCATAAGAAACGACAGTGATCTAGCACCTCTTATACTTTCCTGGATTAAACTTTATCCAAAGTGGAACACCACAAGAGCAGAAGAACGGGATCCATTTGTACTCCCCATCAAATTGGTACTAACTGATCAACACTAGGTTGATCACATGGCAGAAATACTCTCTAGGGATTAGGGGGATGGGGGGGCAAATCTACAACTAAAGGACACGAGGAGCACTAAAGGGAGGGAAGGGCATGCCTTTAATCCACATTTGGGTGAGGTAAAGACATAAAGTGTAACTATAATGTTTGTACCCTCACAAAACCCTGGAATAATAAAAAAAAAAATGAACTACTAAAGTTGGGTTTGGGGGGTTATGTAAGAAGGAAAAGAAATGTATGATAAGTGGCATATAGCATTCAACCTATATTTGGAATCTATCATGACTTTAAAAAGCACAACTTTTGGGGTTCTTCCTCTTCCATTTCACACAAATGAATACTTAGACTCTCTCCCCATGTTTCAGCAATAACAACAAGAATGAAAGAGTTTCAAAACTCCTATAAGATCTTCTTTGGCACAAATTCATATAGCTTCTCCCTCCCCGATAAAAAAAAAAATAATTCTGAGCATACTTCACAAATTCTATTCCTTAAACAAGCTGTTCTTTAGGGAAAGCCAGGTTAAAGAATGAACACTCTGAACCTGTACTAACACTTCAGAGGTGGTTTTTCATAGCTGTACAGATAGAAACCCAGAATTCAGTGGAAGTCTAAGTCAGTTCTTGACTTCAGAGAATTCTGTCCCTTCCTCAGCCACAACAAAGCCCTGTAATCTGAGAGACCTTAAAGATAGATAGTGGGATCTTGAAGCCAATCTGGTAAATAAGCCACAGACAGGAGAGGCATTTTGAAACTATTTTAGAGTTTTAACTACAGAGCTTTAACTACATCAGGGTAATAGGAGGCCTTTTGGGGACTGTGGAAATGGGGCACTCTGATAACCCAGGATGTTATTTCAGATTCCTTTCTGGTCTCAGCATTATCAAATTCCCAAAACATGTAGAAGCCTTGGACTAAAGCTCTCTGGCTCACTTTGGAAACATAAAGTTACAAATCTGAAGAGTGATTTAGTGACTTGAGTGGTCATTGTCTCTACCCAAACCTGTGCAAAAGGTTGCCTGGAGCCTACACATGAACTAGCAAAAAAAATGAAGCAGGGTAGAAGCAGAACACAGTTCAGAACTAAATAACATCACACATGTAAAGAATGTATCACAATGCCTAGTGTGTTCCAGGTGCTCCATAGGAGAGATCTGTTTTTTTGGTGGAGCTGGGAGCTGGGGCCATGGTAGAGACTGAAGTTGGAGTCGGCTTTGGTGAAATATTTGGAATCCTATTGGTGTCTCCCAAATCATAATCACCTGTTGGATGCCAAGCCACTGATAACTAACATAGACCTGACACTAACTCTCCAATTGATCATGAATTTCCTTAGGCGTAAAGCCTATATCCAAAAGTTCCTTTATCCAACAACTAACTCTGTGCTCTACACAAAGAAAGTGCTTGGTAAGTACTTAACTTCCCTAATTTGTTAACAATGCAACCAATCCTCAAAGTCCTCTCAGGCGATTTATGAATCAGAGGGAAAGCAGAAGAATGTTGGGAGCCAGAAGCTTAAGGGCCTCTGACTCCTTCAACTGCCTGGGGCCATTTGTTTAATCTTATTCTACACAAGAAGGTGCCATTTGTGCAAATCTGCATACCAAGGATTTCAAGTGAAATTTGAAATAACCAATGGGGCTTCCATCTTGAAAACCCTCATTGTTCTTATACTTCAGCATCAAATTCTCACTGGTGGAGACATTGTATAGAATTTTTCCTATTTATGAGATTAAAATAATAAAGGCATAACTCTGAAAACGTTAGCTATCCACAGTCCAGTTGCAATTTGTTCAATGTGTGTTTAAGTGTGAGCACTGTGATGACACGTTGGCTTAACTTTTCCAGGGTGAAAATACTCAAGCAATGTTGATTCTGCCTTCTCCCCTGGAGCAAGGACAAACTTTAGCAAGTATCATTAAAAAAACACAACTCTTTATAGTGCCAATGAGCATGGGAAAACAGGAGAGGGGATCATGAAATTCTGGAAAATGAGATGGTTAATGGGTATTTCCTGGTTATAGGGTGTTGTTTATGCCATCCAATTGAGGCACACAGGGGTGCCTACAAGGTGTGCCCTGAGACTTGGTGATAATTGCAGGGCGGCTAGAGGCCAGAACCTCAACCTCAAGTAAGAGCCAAAATTATATAGCCAAGCACCTATTAATCAGGATTAACCTCCAAGGATGCCAACTGTGGAATCTTCTTCACAAATAAGCATCTTCATGTACACTTTTAAAAGAAAACAAAACACTCATTTTCTCAGATGGCGTCATCTGGCCTGGTAGCTCCGGAAAGGATGTTTTAACTCAATCATGAAAATAAACCAGTCAACGCCCTAAAAAAAATTAGGGTGGGTCTAATGAGACTCCAAGGCTCGCCCCATGGGCCTGCTTCTGCGGCCTACCTTTCCTGTCTATGAATTTCATTTTTCTGACAAATCTTTTCTTGTAGTCAAATTGGAAACTATGTCCATAGGCAAATCAAAATTTGAGGTCATATGATACATATTTAGGACAAAGAGGCATTTTTTCCAATTATTTCCAGAAAAGAAAGAACAATTTTTAGACTCTACTAGATTTGGGAATGAATTTTGTTGATATATCTCAAATCGTACTTTTGTCCAAATCCATTTTCTCCTTCTCCTACTTGTGGAAGGGCTGAGGGCTGGCCCAAGGCCAGAGAATAAGACAGAATCCTCCCTTGAGTCAAAGCTTAGGAGTCTGTAGGAACCCTGAGATTCCAAATATCAAGAACAAGTTTGGAGAAACACAAAAATCCAGAGGATGGGTCCATGTCACTAGCAAACACCTGAAATATTTTCTTTGGTTTATAGCTTATAAGTTTGGCCTATTAGGGTGTGCCAGGTGGATGGGAGTCCAGGCAGCAGAGAGTTTTTAGAGCTTTGAAATTCCTGAATACATTTGGGATTTTAATTTCCATTTGCCTGTGTCTTGGCTGCTGAGTCATTAGTAAGAAATGGATGTTTAGATAAGTAGGATCTCTTACAGGTAAAAATTCCCCTAAAAGGAAAATGACAGACTTTTGGATGAGCAGTTGACAGTGTGTGAGTCAACATTTTGGGAAAACTGTCTCAGCTTCAGGCTGCCCATATATAAAGAAGCTACTTAGAGTTTAATATCATATAAAGGAAGCACAGGGAATCAATTTGCAAATATAGAAGCTGGATAGTTCAGGAGAATCTACTCTTTGTTTCAAAATATTTAGATCTTTGAATTTTGTGAAGAAAAAAACTCATAGATGATCATAAAAACAAGTCTTATTTATAAAATGTACCTATAGCATACAATGTATTAATAAGATATCCCTCTCTAATCTCAGGGGGATGTGTGTAAATACAAAAACATATAATAATCTGCTTGATCAAAGTTACTCTACCAGGATGTTTTCTGGTCTAACTTACATAAAACACATTTTATGGACACCTGACTTTTATTTTAATCTTTCATCCAAAGTAAAGATGGATTTCTACTGAGCTCCATGTCTTAAAATTATAACTCTTCGTTTTGATCAGACTTTGTAGTATACATAAATTAGCAAACATACACAGTATCTTGCTGTTAAAAACAAGTCGTTTTAATGAAAACATAACCTGAAAATCAAGCAGTATTTTTTGGAGGGAAAAGACATTGGTTGAAACAGCAGTGTCTTACTGACATTAAAAACAGTTGACATAACTCTGCAAGGATGCTGAAATTTAACTTTTGTATGTTTTTATTATACCCAGAGTATCAAAGATAACAGAATTTATTCATAGAATGGCAGTCATTGAATTCAGTTTTCTGGTACAATTTTCTTCCCATATAAACTCATAAAAAATGTGATGGGTGAACCATTAGGAATGCTTAAAGCAGCCCCTGATGTATGCCCGCACAGAAAGAACAGATAGATTGCAAAATGTTTATGCCTCTTACTTTTTTTACAGTATTAATAAGGAAACACTGTGATTACCAATCAGAAAGACTCCAGAGTGCTGCTTGTAAAGTGCACCGTTATAAAGATTTATATCTGTATCTGGGGAGTAATATGGAGCATTGATATTTTAAGGAGTTCAGTTCAAAAATCTCTTTATTCAATGAAAGCCTAGGAGAGTGCAGTAGCTTTTTCCTGTAGCAGAAGTGTGTGTATTGGGGTAGGTTTACGATCCATATGGTAGGAAGAAATAGACTTGGTCCCCCAAATATTCACTAAACACTTGACAATGGATTACAAGGTGGCTATGCAACTTTTCAGCAAAACTATCTATCACTAGTAGAGATGAAGTAGGTGTGGGATGATCTGTTCAGTGCCAAGTCCTGCATTGGTTAACTTCTGATCTAGGCCCCATTCCATGTTAAGAGTGTGTAGTATGTTAGCCCCACCTGGAGGCCCCCAGTCCCACCAGTGCAAATCTATCTTTCGCTCTCTGAGAGTAAGTGTTTTCAGCCATCTAGAAACATCTAACAAATTCTTAGGAGAAAAGGCCTTATATTATTCCAAGGTGCTTCTACCGTCACCTAATAGTTGGTATTTTGAGAGTAAATGCCTAAAGAGGACACATTTTCTAGTTTATAGCTGTAGCCTGCATTCATTTTCCAAGTTTCCCAAGCAAGACCTATGCAGACTTTTACAATCAGTTCCATTATCTTTCAATCCAATATGAAAGCTCAGCATAGCAATGTTAACCTACCTTCAACCAGAACCTGTCTGAAATAATCTATTTCAGTCATGATACAATCTGCTTCAAGTATCAATGGTTACAGTTTTGTCTTACTCATCATCAGAAAGTCTGAAAGTAGGGAGGCCAGGGCAGGTGCAGTAAATCAAGGAAGGCATTAGGATTTAAGACTCAAGTTTTTTTCATCTTATGGCTCAACCATTTTTTTTTTTTTTTTAAGAGATAGGGTCTTACTCTGTCCCCCAGGCTGAAGTGCAGTGGCATGATCATAGCTCACTGCAGCTTCAAACTCCTCGGCTCAAATGATCCCTCTGCCTCAGCCTGCTGAGTAGCTGAGACTACAGGCACACGCAACCACGCCTGGCCAATTTTATTTATTTATTTTTAGAGATGGAGTCTCTCTCTGTTTCCCAGGCTGGTCTACAACTACTGGCCTCAAGCAATTTTCCCACCTCAGCCTCCCAAAGCACTGGAATTACAGGGATGAGCCACCACGTCTAGCCAGCTCCACCATTCTTAACACGCAGCTTTATTCTTAAGGATGGTAAGAGGACGGCTGCATCTCTAAACATGATATATGATCAAGCAGGAAGAAAAGAGACAAGGGAAGAGCAAAGAGTCTCTGCTCCAGGCATTGTCTTTTTGATGGGATGGGAAGCTCTCATCTATGACCACCCATAGCTTCAAAACCAGATTTTGCTTGTGTTTCTTAACTGGACGCAATAATGCACCAAACAAAATCAGAATTCTGCTAGAAAGAACAGTAGAATAGATGTTAGGTAAGGAGCTAGTAGCAACAGCTACAAACTTCCTTTTTTATAACTTCAGAAGGAGATTTGTTTTAACATCTAAAGCTGTTCTGTCCATTACGGTAGCCACTAGCCACATGTAGCCATTTCAGTTAATGAAAATTAAATTTAAAATTTAGTTTCTCAGTCACACTAGCCACATTCAAATGCTCAGTAGCCACATGTGGCTAGGGCTACCACACTGGATAGTGCTGGTCCCGAGCCTTCTTTCGAGGAAATGAATGCCTGTGTCTTCTAAATCCCACGTTTCAATTCAAGGCCATTTTCTTTTGTCTTCAATGCAAAAATAAATAGCAAGTCACCATTCTTCATATAAAAGTACTTTAAGATCATCGCATCACTGCTAGATGTACCCCTTGTCTTAATTTAGTTTCTTCCAAAATCTGAGACTAAGAAAAACTTAAGTGCGGGTAGTTTATACAGGAGGTGCCCCATCATCACCATAAAATCCCAAACAAACAAACAGAATTTAAAAGTGAAGGAATGGAGACTGGGAGACTGGAAAAAGGAAAATTCTATAAAAGTGGATTATTAAGGTCACTGCTGCAGACAGTGAGGGCTCAACTCCTCCTGAACCTCTGAGAAACATTAAAAATGCCTCCTAAAATCATCTGTTCAAAGTACAGAAGGCTGGAGCCTATGTGCACTAGCTCCCACACCCCATTGGTTTAGGGTTGCCCCTGGGGTGTTAACTTCCCTCCCTTTCCTCTGTCCCTATCTACTGGCTGAACGAGCCCCCACAGCTTTGAAGAAATCTGTCAGGCACAAAAGTAGGTGGATACCTGCGTAGAGCTTAAGGCCAGCGTGCACAGCACCATTCATCTAAGCTATGGCTGATATCAGGGGCAGATCTAGGAGATGAGACATGGCAAACCAAGATCTTCTACTGCATCCCTCTATCCACTTCATCGATGACCAATTTTTGAGCTTATTTCTCTTTGTAAAGGATTTTGGTCCTACTTAATGGCAGTCAATTGAGGAGCTCATGAGTTCACGAATAGACATGCAGTCGTCGTTAGCTATGATTACTCTTTGTACCGTTGTGTTTCTCTGCCATGAATAGGATTAAGAGCTTAAATCATTAGACAGTTTATATAATAAAAAGGAAGCCACTGAATTGGTATCCCTTACAAAGTATATTTTTTATCAATATGTTTGGGGAATTAGATGGAGTTTTCCTGTAGGAACAGCAAGCACCTCTCAGATCCACACATTTGCCCTGATGCTGCTTCAAAGCTGACAGCCAGCGCTGGGCTGTGATATGAAGGATTCTAGGCATGGATCCTCTTCAAAAATGTATCTTCCCTTGCACCCCCCACCCCATCGTCCATCTGCCTCCGCCCAGAAGTCCTCCACCATTAGAGAGCTACGCGCTGGTGTCAAGGCTTTCCATCCCCAGAGCATTCTGCTAAAACCAACCATTGCGAGAGAAGAAGGTACACACTAAGCCCATGTCTGTCATCATTGAATGGAACTTGTTTAACAAATGGCTTTATAATATAACAGTTGGGAGAGGGCACTGAAGAGCTGAGTTTATGGTGAGGAACTTGATCATGAACCTTGGCAGAAGGCAGTAGAAGTCACAGAGCTGCCTGAGAAGGAGAGCTCACACCTCCACACTCCCACCTTCCCCACCTTCACCTAGAGATGGAGCACTGTTAGAGGACACCAGAGGCTAAGTTTCATTATTTTGCTTTGAACCAAGAACAGCCTTGGGTAAAGTTGGTTTATTCATTCATTAAATATTGATTGAGCATCTACAAAGTGTCAAACCCAGTGCTAAGTCCAGAGACACAATGACCACCAAAACAGGCACAGTCTACAGGAAGACATTAAGAAATCAAGTAAATAAATAAATACAAAATCTAATAAGTGGCACAAGAGAAAAGAACAGGATCCTGTGTGAACTACTCTCTAAGGAAATGATACTTAAACAGAGGCTGAAAGGTGGGGTGGAGAGAAGAAAGAACATCCCAGGGAAAAAAGAGTTTATCTGAAGAGCATATGGATCTAGGAGGAGATCTCTGTCAGCAGTGTAGTGGGCAGAATGGGTTTGGGAAGAAAGACAGTGGCTAGGACACACAGGACCTCACTACACATCCATACCTCTTATTTCACAATTCTAGAACACAATGCCACATTCCCAGCTCTTCATTTGTACTTCTATAAGTACAAATGTACGCTGTCTTCTAAAAACAATAACAATAATGTTGTATGACTCATATCCTATGTGACTCATGAAGGAGTTTTACCCTAGCATTTATTTATTTACTTTCATCACATTATTAAATATCAAAATAATATCATTTAAGGGCAATGCTAGAAACTTTGGGTGGATTATCTCGGTTAATTCTCAACACGACACTTTATAGCTAGAATCAGTACACCTCATTTTACAAACAAGAAACACAAAACCAAAAGCAGGCTAAGCATTGACCCCAAAGTTGCACAGCTAATAATCTAAGTGCACCTGATTCTGAAATCCATGCTCTAGTTTAGGGATTGGCAAACTACAGTCCCTGGGCCCAGTACTGCCCACTACCTATTTCTGTAAATATAGTTTTTTGGAACACATTCATGCCCATTCATTTATGTATTGTCTATGGCTACTTTCCATTACAATGGCAGAGTTGAGTACTGTAGTTGCGGCAGAGACCTTATGGCCCACAAAGCCTAAATATTTACTATCCAGCCATTTACAGAACAAGTTTGCTGACCCCTGCTCTAGACAGGACAGGATCTTTTATGCAGAGATTCTTGGAATTATCTAGAGATACATCCCCTGAAATTACAAGTGTCCATGTTTACCTGTGTATTTTTTTATGAGGTAAGGATCTGCAGATTTCATCAAATTCTAAAAAAAAAAAAAAAGTATGACTTAAAAAAAATTAAGAGCTCAATTGAACCAGAAAATGTTTTAGAACAGTGATCTTCAAAGTGTGTGTGGTCCCCACGCAAGCAGCAGGAGCATCACCAGAACTAGTTACAAATGCAAATTTTTACTAAATTAGAAATACCAGAGGTGGAGCCTAGCAATCTGTGTTTTAACAAGCCCCCCAAGCGGTTCTGAAGCTCACTCAAGTTTAAGGGCCTCTAGACTATCTAACCTTAAAAAGTCAAAACTCACAAAATGAAAGTCAAAACATTGCATGCCAACACATCAGAACTCTCTGGCTTAACCATAATTTATTTCATTTTATGAAGAGAGAGAAGGGAAAAAACTGGCTTATTTAAACAAATACTTGAAGTTGTCATCATCTTATCCATTGCCTAAAAACTGTGGCTCTTAAAACTGAACATCTAAGTTCGTGTGAGATTTTAAATTAAAGGGCATTTCACATTTGGCTTTCTTGCCTTTCAACATTGGACTCTCATTTAAGCTGTTCAGACTGATTGTTAATGGCCAACTAGGGTAAACCCCTCTGTAGACGCCACAGTGTGGAAAACATACTAGAGACCACCATCTGGCCCATTCTTTTTTAGTGACACAAGTGACAAAATGGTCAAACATAAAAATTCACTGCCTCGGAACTAGAATTTTCCTCCAACAAACTAGTTACCGTGTGTCTGCCTATTCCTGACAATGTCTACAAACACAGTTCTGCCCAGACGTGGGATGGCTCCCACTCACAGCCCCTCAAACCATTCCTCACTCTCTCCTCTCCACCATTTGTTCATTTCAGAGCCATTTCTTTCTGGCTCTGAAATCATCATTGTCACTTTAGAGATGAAAGTGAGGTTGTTGTTTTGTGGTGGTGGTGGTGGTTTTTTACATCATAGTTTTAAACTAAAACGTGATTATTTGGGAGATTCTCCAGTTTCCATTTCTACTATTTGCTAAGTATGGCTTTCTCCTCTATGCACGCAGGCCATTTGGAGGAAGCCTCGCCTTTGGTTTGGATGAACTCATCCAGAAAGATATGTACCCACACATGAATGCAAAGTTAACCAGCTGCCCAGTTCAACCATAACTTCAGAGCATTGTCTTCCAGCTCAGAGCCCCATGCAGGGTTTTTCATTGTCTACACCACTCCTGCAGCGATTCCAGAAGTTTCACATAAACCTATCCTACACCTGCATAATTTAATAATTATTATATCAATATTTAATTACCCTCCACCTGCATAATTTAAATCAATTTTTTTGCTTGTTTTCTCCATTTGGAGCTTAGGGTGTATAAAGCAGGTGTGCTGATGTTGAATGTGGCATTTTCTGGAAGATTCCCTCTATAGCATTAATGAGGCCTCACTGCCTGGAAGCAGAAAGGAAGCATTGTGTTTGGGTAATTAGTGCAAGTAACCCTGGTCTGGTAAGGACCCTTTTGGTGGTTAAGTAGGATTTAGTCTGCACTTGCCCACAACCAGCTGAAGAAAGGAGACTGTTCTAACTAATTACTCTCATTCTTCAATAGTTTCCCACATTTTATGTTTACTCACTCCTTCAGCTCTGTTTCTTCAGAAATCTGCTAAAATCAGTATTCCTGAAGAAACTCCGCTGCAACCAAATTTCCTCTTGATAGAAAAATAACAATAGGAAATAATAATACCAAATAATGTTAGGCACTGTTCAAAATGCTTCACATAGATTAACTCATGTGGTCCTCAGAACAATCCTGTGGGAATTCGAGTGTCATTTCCATTTTACAGATGAGAAAACTAAGTTTAGAAAGCTTAGGTAACTTGCCCAAGTCTATATAGCTAGTAAATAGCGGAGCTGGCGTTTGAGCCTGAGCAGTCCCATGAGTCCAGATTTCATGTTCTTAACCACTGGGCTCTGCTGTCTCTGAAAAAGACTCTTCTGTCTTCCTTAAAAAATATTTTATTTGGCTATAAGCAGTTATCTTCCTCCTGAACATTAGAATGAGCTCTCCACTGGGGTTCCATGAACCACCTACAATAGAAATGGATGTGATTCCTAAACATGTCATTTCTTGGTCCACTCTCCAGGCCTATGAATCAGAATCCTCACAGTGGGGCCCAAGGAATCTGCATGATTAATAAGCATCAAGGCAACCTGGTGCCCATCAAGTCCCCACTGATCAATCCCCTCTGAGCAATTCAGAACCACTGATCAAAACTCAAAACTTTCTGAGTTTTACCAGTTACCACCTGGCCCCATATTACCTCTATGTATCTTCAGTGTCTACGAATTTGTCTTCTGTTAGAAACCTTCTGGGCAAGCTCAAACCCACAGATTGGAAGCCCCAATTGTGATATGATTTAAAGTATACCCAAAAATGCTCCATCCTCACCTGATCAAGCTGCAGCCCTCAGAATGTCATGACTCAAGACCTCAGAGCTTTGCCCATGCTGAGGAGTATTCGTGGCAGCAATCCTGGGCTATTATCTGCTGACACCAATAGTTTATTTATAGATTCAGTCTTTTGAAGTTGGAGAGAAGAGAGAGCACCAGGAGAAGGGAGGCAGGAGCCAGAGAGAGAGGTGGGGGTAGATAATGCTCATGACCCCCTCTAGCCTCTATTAACCAGGATGCCTGTGCATGTCACCTCAAGCAGGAGCAGTTCTACATTTCCAGGAGTCACCAATTCCAGGAAAGAATTTCTATGTGTATAACAAAGTGGAAAGCAAAAACATGTTCCTTCTTTTCTTTTATAAAAGTTAGAATCATGTGACAACACGGATGAACCTGGGGGACATTATGTGAAGTGAAATAAGCCAGGCACAGAAAGACACATGCAGCTAAATCTCACTCATATGGGGAATCTAAAAAGGCCACTCTCACAGAAAGAGGGAGGATAATGGTGGCTGCCAGGAGCTCGGGTTGTTGAAGGCAGGGGCGGTGGGGAGCTGTTGGTCACGGGGTAATTACAGTTAGATGGAAGGAGTGTTTTTAAATGTCCAGAACAGGCAAATATATAGAGACAGAAAGTGGAAAAGTGATTGCGGGGGTGGGGGTGAGGAGTGAAATGATCGGTTGGGGTCTGGGGGAGAGAAACGGGGAATGACTACCGATTGTTATGAAGCTTCTTTTCTGAGTGATTAAAATGTTTGAAACTTGATTGTGGTTATGGTTACACAATTTCCTGAACATACTAAAACCCATTGGATTGTATAGTTTAAATAGGTGAATAGTATGATACATGAATTATATCTCAATCAAGCTGTTTTTTTTAAAAAAATAAATAGAATGAAATATGGCTTATTCTTGTCTGCAGGCCCACCTCTAATATTGGAAGGCCCTGGAAGACAAGTACAAATGCAGGCCCACATGCCAAACGTCCAAATAATTTAAAAGTTATAAATCAAGGGGGCAAACCATTAAATCAAATAGGTTTATTTTCTTGCCTTGACAAATACATCTGCATTGGAAGGCCACCCTTCCATTTAGAATTCTCCAGGTCCTCTGAGTTCTATGTTGGAACATAAAGGTGGCAGGGGGAAACATGGTCCCTGGATTCTGACCCCTGGGTTGTCCTCGTTTCTTCCCACTCCTGAGTTTATCTCAACCACAAGGGGCTGGCATACACAGGTACCAGCACATAAGTCTACAGGTCCAAGCTCTGTCCTCACCCCAAGCAAATAGCCATCCCATGGCCACCCCTCAGGACTAAGGGTGCACACGTCAGTGAGACAGTCCATCTTTGAGAAGGGAAACCCAGGGAGGAGGCCCACCAGGTCCTGGAGGTGGATGTGGACCACTCAAGGGTGTCTGGGCAGAAAAATCCAAGACCTAACATTACCTGAAAGAGTCGTCTAAAAGGTGGGTTGTGAGTCATGGGCAGGCACCACTCTCTTGGCCCTGCAGACCCTTTGCCTTATAAGGAGGGTACAGCCCAAGGAAGCCCAGAGTGGAACCCTCTACAGCAGTGCTGCTCAGAGCGTGGTCCACAGAGCTGTAGCACCAGCATCACATGGGAGAGTGTTAGAAATGCAGACTCTCGGGCCCCACAACAGGCCTACTGAGCCAGAAACCCAGGGGGTGGAGCCCAGGAGTCTGAATTTCAATAAGCTCTCCTGAATGCTGATGCATGTTAATGTTTGAGCCTCACTGCTCTGACAACGCACGTGGCCCAATGCCAGCAGCTCCCACCCCCACCCCCTTTGCCCAGGTCTAAGGACAATACATCTTATGTGTATTTTTTTCTGTCTTTCCTCTGGACTCAAGTCACAGGTTCCACACTCCTCTTTCCCAATTACCTTGAGCCTGCTGAGTATTATCTGAGGTCCATATCACTCGTCGCTTTAACTCTTACCTCCACCTCCAGCTGCCCTCCCACCCCCACCCATAGTAATATGTATTGTGTCTCTATTGTAGGATGTTCTGGTGATGTGGTAGTTATTTTGCTCCCTCTTTTAAATTACCAAGAACTGCCTTCTTCATCTTTGGGCGCCTATCCCAAGACCCTGCAGAGATCACAGACTCCATAAGACATTTTGACAGGAATCACAGAAAGAAGAGAGAAAGGGATCCACAAAGGAAAAAAGGAAAATATGTTGAGCAAAAAGGAAATAACTATGCTTTTATCCCAGAATTCTCTGTTTTCCCCTTCCTCTATCCCTGCTTATGCCAAAGAATGGGATTCTGTTTGGGGTGTGCCGCTTTTAAGCCATGTGCCTTCACCAAGTTTTCAGACCTCCCTGAACTTGTCCCCCAACTTTGTAAAACATAAGATGTTGTAAATCTGAACTTAGATGGTGTTTACAAAAGCACTGGTTTCATAATAAGTGCTCGGAGAAGGCTAGCTTTCTTCCTTGAGGCCAAGAGTTGCAATTGTGTGGTGAGGCTGAAGAGCAGGCCCATAGTTTGGCAGTTGAGAGGCACAGATCCATTTAGGAAGAGGAGTGGTTTCTTGGGGCACAAAAGCTGCAGACATTATTCTGTCAATAGGGGTTAGGTCCAGGAGCAGATTCAGATTTCATGAAAATTGAAAGCTTATACAATGCAGGAGGTGGGGGGTGGGGAGTGCTCATTAAGAAAAAAAATCTTATTTTTGCAAATTTTACAAAAAGATATAACCATGTGAACCCGTTGATAGGGCCCTCGCAGGACTTGGAAGGGGTCTGTGCCAGTGAAAGGCCCTGAAGTTTCAGCTTCATTAGCTTCATGATAAATCTCTCTCTGGCCAGGTCTCAAGGCCAAGTTGGGAGATCCGGAGCAGATAAATAAATACACTTGGTGGCTAGGATCAGACACCAATTAATAGAGTTCAAGGTGGCCCATGTTCTTTTTTATCTTCCCTTTGGTCTTGCCTAATGTAGCATTCCCTTGTCATTGTTCTAGAAAAGTCTCCCAGCTTGAATGAATCCTTTTCCCTTCACCTGTCTCCAGAGAGATCCCATCATTGCACTCACTCATCACCTCCCTAAATCCCCAGGGCAGCAGCCTTACTTGGCTGCATTGGGTTGATTTGCCACTTAAGAGTCTGCTCAAACTTGTCCCCATGCCTGTGGTTAGGGAAGTGGCCAGAAACCAAGAATCCCATGTTTTTCTCCCCTACCAGCCAAGGGCTCATTGAAGCCCTAGGGCAAATCACGGGAGCTCTGTGTCTTGATTTCTCACTTTCTAAAACGGGGTGGCTTACTGGGCATCTCGCTTACACCCCCAGCCCCCAAAGTCTGATGTGCTGACAGGAGAGGAGAGGTGACTGAGGTCGTGCTTTTGAAAGTCTTGGCCCTCGGGAGTCGAAATGCAATGTTTAGTTAAAAGAAAAATGTATTCTTGAGGCTAAGAGTTCACTTTTTTTTTAAATAAAAGATTCTGGGGGCAAAGTAAGTTGAAGCTTTCGTGTGCAGCACTCAGCACTCATGGCACAAGAAATGTTTATCTGAGGAGAACATGCTGAAGTGTGGTTAGAACACGGAAATGAATAAAAGGAAAGTGAGATCATTATCAAGTTTACTGACACTTAAAGGGAAAAAAAGGAAAGAAGGGGGGAGAAAGGGAGGAAGCAATCTTAATGAGATAAAACAAACAGAGGAAAACAGGAGCAAAAGTTTAAACTTAGGCCACATTTTTAGAAACGTGCTACCTTGCCACCCTGCCATCCTTCCCCAGCCTTGCCCCTTCTTTCTATTAATTCAAGCTGGGATTATGATAGCCTCTGAAATTCACAGCTTAAAGACACTGAGCCCCAGGGAAGCAGGTTCACTCATGAGAGACACCAAAGCCAGCTTCCAGCAGAGATGAGATTGGAGCCCAGTCTCTGGACTCCTGGAGAGGTTTTTCCACTACACTACCCTGACTATATATAACAAATCGGCCTCAGAGAAAAATCTACTGATATGCTAGTTTACTAATTTAAAGTATATGTGGTGCTGGTATTATTGAAATTTTCAAATGTGAGACCTTTGAGTTCTGCTTTCAATAAAATTTATTTGTAATTACCAGCATTCCTC
Source organism: Propithecus perrieri (assembly GCA_963574695.1). Lineage (NCBI taxonomy): Eukaryota > Metazoa > Chordata > Mammalia > Primates > Indriidae > Propithecus > Propithecus perrieri. The sequence continues at coordinate 15,115 of CAUYRB010012616.1, forward strand.
ACACAATCTCCTAGTAATTCATTACCTACTATGTGCTGTAGGTAACATATCGTCTCCCTCTAGAAGTTTATAGTCTAAGTTGAAGAAACAGAACCTAGACACAGCAAAATTGATGAATAATACAGACAAGGTTAAGATTCAAAGATGAAAGGTCCAGGGGGGTGCTGGAAGAGTTTGGAGGAGAGCCATCCCGAAGGCTGGAGGAAGTGGGGCTTCAGCTCGACATGAACAGCTACCAAATCCAGAGAGGGAAAATGGCGTGCACGTCCAGCATAAGCAACTATGTTTGCAAAGACCTGGAGATAGGAATTGTAGGCTATAGGGACGTGGGTTCACCAAAGAACAGGATGCAAGGATGGAAAGAGTTTGGGGCCAGATTGGGGAAGGCAAAGTTACATTTGAGCAAAGGGAGAAGAGACTTTATCCTAGAGGCAAAAGTAATCATTTGATTAATTTTGATAAGTGCATGACAAAAATGTCAAAATTAATCTGGCTGTGCTGTGCAATAAGGATTCTGGGGTAAAAATCTAGAGGGAGGGAGATTAGTTAGAAAGCTCTTCAGGTATGGTGTGATCTTGACTAGGTTAAACAAGTTGCCCTAACTCTCATTTGTATCATTCATTTAAGCAGAACTTTTCTTAATAGATACGGGAGACAGAAATTTCAACCACATCCCAAAGACCAAAATAGTAGCACTCTCACCCATCAGGAGTTATGGTCATTGAAAAGTTAGGTAGTGTCCACTTCGGAAAGGCTGTCCCCTCCAAAATTCCCTTGGGCAGTATTTGTGTTTAAGAAAGAAGCTAAAATTGTCACAATAGTAATGAAAAATGGGGGTGGGAGGAGGTGGAGTCAGAATTAGCACCATTCAAAATCTGACCCCATCCTCCAGCCCCCAAACTCCCTCGACACTAACTGCTGCCTCCAGGCAGAGCCAAGAGGAAATCCACAGCCACAAGTGGCTGTTTGTGCGAGCCCGGCTGGCAGTTCACCAGGGCCAGCCTGCTCCTTGCACAACCGCAGCTGTCAGTTGAGAAGAGGAGGAAGGACACCTGGGGGCTTCGACTTTAAAATAAGATCTGTGAACCCCTCGCAAAAACCACCTCCTGTGCAAACTGCCTCTTAATGCATGTGTGTTATTCTTGTCTCTGGACTTCTACACCTCTGCAGCTAGTGAAGCAAATACATGAGTGGAGTAGGCTGTAATGGAATGTTTTAGCTTTATTACATTTTGTGTGTTTGTGTGTTTGTGCATGCACACAAGTGTAAGGTACCTAAGTCTTATGTAGAAAGATGAAAGAAAATGCTGATTGGTCCCTCTAATAGGGAAAAATATCACTCAAATTTGGTTTACTTTTTGAATAAGTCAAGACATTGCTTCTATCCCTAAAATGTTGGTCTTTTCACCCACCGAACTTTTGCTTACGTATGTAAGTGCCCCTCTCTGTAAGCATTCTCCTCCTCTCCATCTACTGAAATCCTCCTTATCTTTAACAGTCCCCCTCTGTCTGTCAGCCTCGTCCTCCAAGCCTTCCACAGAGCATGTGAGCCACATGGCACACTTCCATAACATTGCTGAATAAACCTCCATAATGTTACTAAGCTCCTACTGTATGCCCAGCACTTTGCCAGGCAGTGGGAAAAACAGGTTTCTGCCCTCAAGGAATTCATAATCCTTTAGAAGAAATAAATGCACAAACAGCTAGCCCTGGTAAAATGGACCCAGTGATCTAATGAGACACACATTTGAACATCAGCCTTAGAGCCTGCCTATAGCCTTTCCTAAGGGGCAGCCTTACGCAGCTCTGTTCACACCATCTGATCTCAATGTCCTCCAGTTGTAGCTGATTGACCAGCAAAGGGCAATAAAGCCAAGGATAGCCAAGTGACAGGCGGGGCAGCAGCCCATGAAGTGGCTGGGCCTAAAGCAGTCAGCCCACGTCGGGTAGAGCCAGCCAGATGCCTATTCTCAGAAACATGGCCACAATCAGCAAGAGTAAAAAATAGAAGGGTGGGAGAGGAGGACGCAGGACAACCATGAGGGGCCTGGGTGAGCCTCAACAGACACATGGGGAGAGGTGGAGTCACCTTGGTGGTGGGCCCCTCAGAAGAGACCCAGGAGTTCCTGCCAAGGAGCCGCCTTGGATCATTTCCAGATCTAATGAGGGTCAGTTCTTCCTCCACTGGAGCTCCGTGACACCCTATCATCCTGTAAGTGTGTCTCTATTCCTACAATGAAGTAACTACGTCAGAGAGGCATGAGGAGGAGTTCCAGGGGATCTGACAATGGATGTTTTCTTATGCATCTTTGAGACACACGGGCTTCCGGTTACCCTCTTACCTAAAACAGCAAAAACCTGGGAAAAAATACATAAAATAACAACAACTCTTGAGACATTGGACATCAGGCAACAAAGGACAGTGATCCCTGAGAGACAGAAAACAAATGAGGTGAACCCTCTAATTGCCCCACTTTACTGCCTGAAGAAAGCTTCTAGGCCCTGGTACATGGCGGGGACTCCAGGCAGAGCCCAGTGGACTCCTTGAGTTGAGGAGGCAGAACTGGGAGTCTGTTGAAGCCAGGGCGGCTAGAATTCAAAGGGTGGTAGAATTCACAGGGCAGACTATCTGAGTGGAGAGCTCTACATAGAGAAAGAACTCTAGAGATCAGCAGAGTCCCCCTCAAGTATTTAGTTGAATAGTAAGCAGTGCATGTGTGTCCAGAGATGAGAAGAAATAGTGCCCAGGCTTCAGTAGCAGGGAAAAATTAACCCTACATGAAGCACAGCTCTGCTCCACCTAAAGAAGTTTAAAAGCCAGACCCAGAAGGGTAAAACTGTCTCTCAGTAACTTAATATATCAGAACAAAGCTCCAAAATATAGACATAAAAAATATCAGCTGGGCTTAGTGGGTCACACCTGTAATCTCAGCATTTTGGGAAGCTGAGGCAGGAGGATCACTCGAGGTCAGGAGTTGGAGACCAACCTGGGCAACATAGCGAGGCCCCATCTCCCCCCACAAAAATTTAAAAGTTAGCCAGCACAGTGGCATACACCTGTAGTTCTACCTACTCAGGAGGCTGGAACAGGAGGATCACTTCGGCCCAAGAATTTGAGGTTACAGTGAGCTATGATCATGTCACTTAACTCCAGCCTGGGCAACAAAGTAAAACTCTGTCTATTAAAAAAAAAATTCACCACCCAAGAAGGTAATATTAACAATGGTTGGCATCAAATTGAGAATTACCAGGCACAAAAAGAAGCAAGAAAATGTAACCCATCTGGGCCAATTAAAGCTGACCCAGAAATGGCACAGATGATAGAATTAATAGACACGAACCTTAAAACGCATAGTATAACTGTATTCCATATGTTCAAGAAGCTAAAGGAAAAACTGAACATGTTAAGCAGAGACATAGAAGATATTTTTAAAAATTCAAACTTCTAGCCATGAAACTCAATGGACTGAGGCATAAGGTCTGCACTAAGAATCCTCAAAAGTCTTTGTGTGCTCTTTCCCAAGAAATGAAACCTCAGCCAGTATTCCTCCCTTTCACCCCTCTGCCCCTGAGGAGAAAACTGTAGGGCTGCTACTTTGGCGCTCTTCAGTGCAGACCTTTCTGGCTTCCTACCTGGAGCTCTGGACAGCAGGAAGCAAGACCAGCTGCCACAAAGGGGCAGCAGTTGTCTTCTCGTAAGGCAACTGGTGCCAGGCAGCACAGGCATGGGAGGCCAGGGGACATGAGTTCTGGTCCTCTAGCCCCACACCCTCCAACAGCTGTGTGACTTTAGCCAATATAGTTAACCTCTCCAAACCCCCGTTTCTTAATCTGTAAAATAAGGATGATAATGATGACAATAATATCACTTTGTAAGATTGTTGTGACAATTCAATTACATTAAAGAAAGAAATGCATCTGAAAGTTCTTTGTAAAGTCTAAATATTTGTAGATATTTTTGCATACCACAAAGCCAGGAGATACGCACTGGCATCTGTGGGCATGTCACGTTTCCTCTTCCTCAACTCCCAGCCCCACCCTCAGACATCTCTTAATCATCTTTATCTTTTTATCAACATGCCTCTGACATTCTTTGGGGCTTCCCAGTTAATAGCAAATAAGACAAGAGCAAGTAAGACATTATTTGAACAACTAACTAAGAATAGGAAAAAAATGACAAAGTTTGCTCTTCTAGTTGTCTATGTTGTGTAACAATCATTCCAAACCTAATAGTATAAAACAGCCACCATTCTCTTATGCCCACTGATTGTGTGGGTTGGCATAGGGACTCTACTCAATGGGAATGGCTTGTCACTGCTCCACCATGTCTGGAGCCCAAGCTGGGAAGACTTGAACTGCTGTGGCTGGAATCATCTCAAGACTTCTTCTCTCATGTATCTGCTCCTGCACTGGGATAACTTGAAAGCTGGACTCAGCTGGGACCATCATCCGGGCACTTACACAAGGCCTTCCTGTGGGCTTGGGCTTCTCACAGCATGACGACCGGGCTCCAAGAAGGACCATCCAGACAGACTGTCCAGAGAGAGAGTGTTGTGAGGGAACCAAATGAAAGGCATGGCTTTCATTCTCTAGCCCTGACAATCCACCATTAGCTGAAGCAGTTACAGCCCACACAGATTCAAGGGGAGGATCCCACCTCACTTCCAATGGGAGAAGTAGAAAAGTATTTGGGGCTATGTTTTTTAAATGCCATACTTGCTATCTAAATTCTGCACAGCGAAAGTAACACTAAGGCTTGTTTGAGTTTCCAGAATAAACGATGATCAATGACATCCTCTTTTCCTAAATTAGTCTAGCCCAAGGAAACCTTATCTTCAATAGTCTACCTCTCTGGTTTATCTGGGTCATCACTGACATTCATACTTTGCATCATCACTGAGGACCACAAATGCAGTGTAGTGGCAACCACGCAAATTAGGCTTGGCTTGTCAGAAGCATAATATTCGAACCCTCCTACAAAATTATTAACAAGATACAATCAATTTACAGAGCTGCTCTCTGACCTTAATTCAGATGATCTTAAGACATCAAAAAAGAGAATTGTTTTTCCTGGAACAAAATGAAAATCTCAGAAAAATGTAACAGACAATGTGTTGTATTAGAATCGCTAGTCTGAAAGGGGCTACTACTCCAAAGAAAGTCAAAGTTAATACAAGTGTGCATAAAATAAGTGGCATAAGTAGAAACAGACCTGTTTCTGGAAGTATTAGGTTTGATGTTTTCAAGTTTTATGGAAAAATGACAAGCCTGGTCTGAATTAGAAGGACTCTGGCTCAATATTTATTGTGAGATGGGGTGGGATGTGTTAGGATGCCAACATATCCCAAAAAGCACAGGAGCCTGGGAAAAACTCTGCCCTCAGGAACATGCCAAGGTCACACCTAAAAGTTAAGCTCAAGCAAACAGATGGAACTGTCATGAACTGGAGGGACAGTGTTGAATAGCCCTGATCATTTGGTTTGGGCTGAGCAAAACTGAAGCCCTTAATGCAAAGAGAACAGCAGAATCACCAAAAGTCACAACCCTGCTGATAAAAAAGAGATGATACCAGGCTTCTGCATGGTGTGAGAAGTGACTACACAACTGTCTCTTTTAACAAAGGAGAATCTATGCTGCCTTACAATTTTTTATTTATCCATAAAGTGACCATGAAAACCAGGGACACAAAAAGGCAGCACAATGTAGTGGTTGGAAATGTGGGCACTGGAACAAATACCATCTGGATTTGAATTCCAACTGCTACTTACTAGCTGTGTGACCTTGGGCAATTATTTTGTCTCCCCTAGGATTTAGTATCCTCATCCATAAAATGGAAAAAATAATAGTACCTCTCTCATAGGGTTGTTGAGACAATGTATGTAAAAACATAGTATAATGCATCTAATTTTTTTATCATTTGGTTTATTTTCTTATAGTTTCTATTAGTTTTATTCCATAAAGATAATCTATATATATTATAGAAAATTTGAAAATTAAAAACATATGCATAGAAAAATAAGTATCACCAATAATCCTGCCATCCAGAAGCAATTTTGGTTGATGTTTTAGTTTATTTCATTTAGTGTTTCTGCAATGCATTTTCTCTGAGATCTCATTGGGGATATAATTTTGTATGTTATATTTTTCCCTACTCATCATAGGATCAGTATTTTCCATGTAACTAAAAATCCTTGCTGAATATTCCTTTGAGTGGTTGCATAGTCTTCCACTGTACACTTGAATGACTCTCTTAACTATAACACAAAGACTTCACTAGGAAAAAAATGTTGCATTCTTTCCTTGGGAGAGAAGAGGCTAGGAGGCACTTACATTGCAGTAGTTGTTTGTGTTCTACAAGGGTTTGCTTGAGCTCTACATGCTTAAAACAATGACAGGAGCACAGGATTTGTGGCATAAAAGCATTATAAAAATACAGTCCTAGATCTGCCACTTAAGGAATATGGTCTTAGCCACTAGTCCAGTTGTCCAGACTTCCAATTATGAATTTCTACATAATTTCCTCAAGAACATCAGAAACCTATGACTTTCACAAAGAAATTATTTCAGTTTTTTAATTTCATTTAAGTATCTCCTGTCACTTCTTCTGAAAAGTCTTTTTTTTAGAAGATATAAGAAAGCATGATTGTTGCGGTTAAAAATGGCCTTCCTGCTCACCACAAATAATGCTATTTTCTTCTCTTTCTTAAGTGTTCTGAGAAATCAGCAGGTAATTAGGGAAGATATTTATTAATAACTATATGGATGTTCTGCAATTACCGGACATACATGAACAAAGCTGAAAAGCAACACAGATATATTTCTGCTCACACAAAGCAGTCATTGGTTGGATTGGCTTTTAGTTTAACAATTTTAAAACCTTAAAATTGTTCATGTTTGTTTTAGTCATCCTTGCCTAAATATTTAATGCTCCATAGAAGTGCTTCCTACGTTTGTTATTAAAGCTTCTTATGCTCCGGTTTGGGGTATGTCTCCTTCCACAGGCCACCAAGACCAAACAGAAAATGCTTTGAAATGCAAACAGTCCCTGAATTATTATACCTATTACTTTTTATTAGTAGTAAAAACAAAAAAGAAGCAAAGAACAGTTCTATTTATGCAGAGCAGTTAGAACATAAATAATAATAAAATGATAAAACAACTTACATGATATTAATTTAAGTCTTATAAAAAGTAGGTTTAGGTATTACCTCCATGATAGCTAACGTGGTGTATTTTGCTTTCATCCAATATTTATAGCCAAAAACATTTTGGTTTAGGAAATAAAGTAGTGATAAAAAATTACAGTCTTTGAATATTGGGCTTTGACTAGTCCCCTGCTGCCCTTTATTGTATGTTTCAGTAAAATACAGTACATCTTGCTGTTTTATTTCATTGTTTGTGGCCCATGCAAAATCCTATTGTCCAGCTGCCCAGCATAAATGAACAACAAATCAGAAGAACCAGAGAGACACTTTAACTGATTAAACTGGGTCTGGAATTTTTCTTTTACTGCTAAATTATCACCTTATTGCAATTATTTTTACACATTGTGATTTTTTTTATACATTGTGATTATTTCTACAAAATTCTAGGGAAGATGTTAGCCAGAGGGCTAAAGCTATAGCACTTCATCTTAAAATCTCAAGCCCAGTAAAGAGTCCAGCTTTCATATTCTAAATTTGTGTCTTTTTCTCCCTGAAATTATTTAAATCAGCTGGTTAGTGAAGCTTGAGTAACCAGCCCTTTTTTATTCCCCTACTCAAGGCTCATCACTTTACTTTTTTTCCACTTTACTTTTTTTGTAAAAGTTCTTTGGCCTGAGGAACTTAGTTATAAATGAATGAAAGTCAGGTTATTTCATCACAAAATAAAATGAAAGACAATATAGAATAAGGGCACAATTCACATTTCACCCATAGAGTGATTTACAGCTAGATAAACAGGCTATAGTGCATGTGAGGAGTTGCAGAAAATGTTAGAGCAAATGTTAGAGCAATCAGGTTTACATGTGAAAATACCTTTGCTACATTTAAGTATCTCCTTTAGAAATGTTGATAAAACAGAATATATGCCCTCTAAAGATGAAGGCAATATAACGCTTCAACCAAAATCATAAATATTTCTTTATTAAGGTTAGGTATATATAAACAAAACAGAAAACCAGAGCCACCATGTATGGATGCATGAGTTGTACACCACACAACTCCAAGGGAAGCCATTCACATGGATTACAATGTAATGATGTCTTAATTAAGCCTCATTAATTTTGTGCCTTCTATTCAGGAATCTGTGACTCTAATTGTTCCATGGAAGTTAAAACAAAATTTAGAACCTAAATAAAAAAAAATGTTGTTGAGTCAAAGTAAATGAACAGGTATGTATTAAGTCCACTGTAATGAATTGTGTTGGCTACAGAAGAGAAAAATAAAATTTCTGCATTAGAGAAATTGCAGAGAATCAGTTGAATTGCATGGAGAATTTTTAAGATATATAAGTGTACAATTTTCAAGTGCGTCAGGAACATTCACTACCGACAGACAATTATTGTGCTGTCACACGTGGATATTTTCCAGACAGAAAAGTGAATCTGGCCAGAGCTCCCTCTGCCTGGTTACACTGGAGTAGCCATTCTTTGTGCTTGAAAGTAATAAAATGACATTTCTTTTAAAAAACTGTACTACTCACCTCTGTGAACAACTTAGACTCACCTTTTTTACTTCACATCCGAATTAATAAGGTTTAAGTGCATCTGGAGGAGGGACTCACATATTTACAGCTTCATTCTGATTCTAACATGTATAATAGAAGCCAAAATTCAGATAGCAGGCCAATTCAAATGGCAAGCTTTTACACACTAGTACCATTGCTACTGAGTCTGCTGAGGTCTCTTATTTTTAAAAATTGTCTGGTCTTTTCACCTGCTAGATATAGGCAAATATAAAAGACATCTGAATGAATAAACCTCAAGTGATCTATTAAATACATATATTAATATATGCTGGAGAAAGACTTTTGACTCTACTCTTAAACTCCTTTCATTTCCTTGGACCAAACAAATTTGCCTTGACTGAGGCTGACGACAATTGCTCAGTCACACACTGGATCAACTCAAGACATGTTTCTTAAGTGCAAAGCAACTCTGTTTACCAAAATTGGGCAGGTCAAAATCTTTCCTCATATATCCTTACCCAGGCTTACTGGTGAGTACACACTTGTACACATACAGCCAGGAAAATCCAATCCCCAGCTTGTGTACATACAAACAAGCATTCGGATGTTTGATCTCAGCTTATGTTGAAAGTAAGAATGCCTCTGCAGAAAAAGGAACCCCTCCATTGGCATATTTGTGACCTGGGAAATTGCTGGAATTCTCAGAGTGCTAAGGTGCAGGCAAATGATTAACATGTCTCCATAAATCACTGCAGATTTAAGATTTAAATACATACAAAAATGGCAGGGACTCTTGGGTCTTCTATTTATAAATGCAGTCCTTCTTTTTCTTTTGCCTCTCCCCCTCCCCTTCCCCTTTGGATCAAAGAGAGAATTCCAAGCAGACTGAAAAACAATGGTAAATGTTTGCATTGCTGAAATTCACGCTGGTGCCATAAGTGGATTTAAGGCGGACTGGGCTCTATAAACAAAATAAAAAGATGGCATCCAAATGAAAATATGTAAAAAAGATACTGGGGGAAAAATGCTTCAGAGAAGCAGTCTGGTTAGTTGTAAAATGACTTTAAATTAGGCTTTAAAAAGGATTGCTAAATCTTGACACATATATGAGCAGCTTATTATCATGCAATTGTGCAGTAGTTGCTTGATCTTGTTACTGATTCGTCACATATGAATAAATGATTAATTACCAGAAAGGCTAAAACAGAGTAGAGTGAGAGTACTGAAGCTCACCCTGAAAGAGGGGCTTAAACACGTTTATTGCCCTTTAAGTGCATTTCATTAAGGCCAATTAAGGACTTTCATGTCTTATTAGAAAAATGAAGTAGATTTATGAGGTTTTCGTAGGTTGTAAATGCTGGGGCTAGCAGATACAAAACTGAGCAGAAATGTGGTAGTTAAGAGCTAAGAAAATATATACAAATGCTCCCAGAAAGCAAATATTTAATGGCAGTAAAAAGCCGGTTCAACACGAAGGCGATCTTTAAATAAAAGAAAGGGCATAATTTTTATTTCCTCTCGTCTACTCACTATAAACTTAAGGATTTGTGCATGGGGAAGATTTCTCTCTGCAGTTCAGGAACCTCCTTCGGGGTGGGAAAAAAACAAAGCTAACCCTAAAATGTCCTGACAGGCACTGAGTCTTTTGTCAAAACCAAAGTATACACCAATAAAAATGCTCTTTTAATTCCAGGGTGAGAAACACATTTTTGAAAGAGAGGAAGCTCGAAAGTAAATCTAGCACTGACGTGGTTGTTAATAAACAAACAGCAAGCAAAAATCGCTGGCGAAGGTCGGAGCCACGCGCCTAACTTTCCACTTTTCCGGTCCCGTCAGAGGGTGTCAGAACACTAGCCCAGCCAAATGGTTATCATAGACCCTGGATTTCCTTGATTCGTTTTCAAGGAAAATTACCATGACAGGTCAGCAAGCATTTTCTGTTGCCCTTTGGGAATGATTATCACCCCACACCACTCTAGCCATGGTGTTTATCTATTTACTCAACATTCAGGCAGTTCCTTTACTCTCTCTCTCTCACACACACACCCCATACCTACAAACACACACCATACACACACACACTTAAACAATATTTTCTCAGGGGACCCATGCAGCTTTTGTAAATGCAGGAACATGCATTTATGAAAGTTTGGTAAAATGCATATTTTTACCTTGCATGCGATTATGGGAAGCCTCAACTGTTTATCATATACTCTCTTGGATAAATAATTTAAAACCATATGAAACTTCTTCAAGAAAATATCAACTGAAGACGTACAGTCACAACTTTTTAAGCTCAACTCTCTCCTCCTTAAAAAAAAATGAATATTGGCAAGTCAGTAGATTATATCTTCTTGATTTTTAAAAAAAAGTTTAAGAGAAGTGCTATAGAGCACATGAAAGATATCCAAAACTCGCCAACAGTTGTGCAGCAGACACATATTACTTTAAAATGAACACCTCGGTTTTGCTTGTTGAAAACCTATTTACTGTCACAGAAAAGACTGAACATGGAATTTTAGCACTTCTTCAAAAGCACTGGCAAATTTTTCGGCTGAGAACCTTTGAAATGGTATTACTAGAAGATCTAACAGCAGGAAATCAGATTAACTGTGCTGCTTCAGAAGAAAAGATGAAGAGGTGGTGGACGATATTTATAAAGGTAGAAGTTGCAAAACTGAAAGTAAAGTCTCTGCCAAAAAATGACAACAAACACACAAAACAGCAAACAAAATATTAATTTCAATGTCCTTAGTGTAACTCTATTTTGTTCTGTGAATTTCATTTTCCAGACGAATCATGGCCTGGACAGAGACCTAAAGCAACTAGCCATGTATCTGTTCAGACTCTGCAAAGAATTTTATTGAACCAAAATGTGATGAGCATCTGTCCTCCGTGATTTATTCCAAACAGCAGAGATGTTATAAAATGAACACATTGCATCTCCTGCTATAAAAGAGAAACAAAATGATCTTATAGTTAATATCCAATCAAACTTCAAGACACCTTATGGAGCACAGGGATTTCATGGGATCATTTCATTCCAGTGTATCTTTCTCTGGAACACTGAAACAGGATTGACTTTGGAATTTCTAAAATGCAAAGCTAAATGTGTATAACTGGTTTTGCTTTTTTCCAGGTCAACAGATGCCACTTGATTTTTATTTTTATTTTGACAACCCAAAATGTAGGCCCAGTATAGGGTGCTAATTACCAATAAGTTCTTATTAAAGAACCAAGAGTGCTTTTTCAGAAAGTTCAATACCAATTCGGGTCTTAGGGTCACTGGGTTACAAATAGGAGTGAAACCTTTTCAAATTCAGGATTGGAATACATTTTGTCAGGCACAATAGACTATTTCTGGGAGAACTGCTGCTAAAAAAGAAAAGAAAAAAAGAGTTTGGGTTTAAAAGCCTCCCAAAACTTCCAGTGTGTAAGTTTTATTCCAGGAAAGAATTTTCAGATGGCTTTGGTACAGATGAATCCCAAATAGATTAATACCCATGGGAAGAACACAAGGACATTAAAATTACAATTCACACCCCAAATATTTCCACAATAATGCAGTTGGAGATTGTCAAATAAAAACAATACAAGCTTTATCTAATGTAGCCAATTTATTTTTGAGGAGTTCATTAAAACTAGGGAATTAAACTTTCAAGTGATGAAAAGGTAATTTCTGTTTATACCCAACTCAGAAAAAAAAAGTCTCAAATTATTAGAGTTTAAAGCAAAATGAGGTTTTCCTATTAGGAAAATAGAATAGTATCTATCGAATCGTAGAGCTAAATCTGCCAAACACGAAGAGCAGGGATGACATAAGGAAGGATTTAGCATATTCAAGCAGAGCTGGTCAATTTCAAACTCAACATGGACTTATTTCTCCCTGAATTTTCTAGGTTGGTCATTCATAAATCTTCATTGTAATGAACAAGCTGCCAAGTCTTGCCCTTTCCTTCAGGCTGTTCAAATTCTAATGAAATTCTATGGATAGAATTTCACTGGGCATGCTTGGCATACCTTGAACATACTGTCAGACAGAGCTTTGTGGTGCCACCTTGGGGTAGACAGCTTTGAAATAGAGGGGTGACTTTAAGGAAGCAGGCATAAATCTGATCAGTCCTTGTGGAATTCAGACTAGCTTTGGAAAATCCCCCAGCTCCATTTCAAGGCAAATAGCAATTTTCAGAGGTGAAAAGCTGTGAGCCAAACTACCAGCCTGAAAGCTAGATTTCAACCATTCAGACGCCTTGGTAGGGTCACACAGTGCTTTTTAAAACTGGTAAGCCAATGTTGAAAAATCAAGAAATTTTTTTTTTATCAGATTTCTGGCTTCATTTGAAAAATTAGAATATCTAGAACAGTGGGCTCAATTCCCTGAGGCAATGGTCAGCTGGAAAAGACTTTGCATTCTTTCTATAGCGCCCCATCCATCTTTCCAGTCCCTATTATCTTACTACTGTCTGCTTCTCACAAATGTCTGACCCTTCAATTTGGACCCTAGGCTTATAGTCTTTGAGCCCTTTCTTCACATCCCTTAAAATTCTCATGCATGAACTGTTGTTAACAGTTCTGTTAACCAGAAAGAAATAAGAAATGAGAGATGCCTTATTTAGGGACCATCTGGCCCACCCAGAAGTTGATTACAAAATAAAGTTCTGAATATTGACTGATCACATTTTCAACTCCTTATGCCAAAGATGAGGAAACTATGGCTCATCGGTATACCAAATCCTGCCATTTTTTGTGAATAAAGTTTTATCGAAACACAGCCATGTTCATTTATTTATATATTGTTCGTGATTCTTTCACATTACAATCCTGAGAGATCATATGACCTGAAAAGTCTAAATATTTACTATCTGGCCCTTTACAGAAAAAGTGAACCAGCTCCCACCCTGTACTCTAGATTTAGAGATGGGCTCCCATTTCTAGGACCCATGAATGATGTTAAAGCTCCATTTAAAAACTACTGCTCCTTCCCAAGGTGCTCTGCATCTGCTAAGGCCACCTGTATGAGTCAATAACTGCTATTTTCTGTGTGGGCATGACAACAGTTCCAAATTCAGAAAGTATACATTTAATGGAATTATTTCCCCAGTACCTATGTACCATAGGCTTGAAATTCTCTTTGTTGGCCACCTCAGGAGATGCCTGTGTTGACCATAATTTATGAACTGGCTATATCTTTGGTTCATTTTCTAAAATAATACATCCAGGGGGATAAACCTGAAATCTATCCTGTCCACTGCTTCATTGAGCAGATTTGCAATTATTGTATGCCCTGTCTGGCACTATGTTATGTATAGCCCAAGAGTCGCCATGACACAATTTCTTCTGCTTCATTAGAAGCAATAAAGTCAATAAGTTTGAGGGTCAACCAATGAGACAAAAATGACACAAGTGTATAGATTGCTGGGTGGTGTTCTTCCTGGCCTAGTCTATGGAAAATCTTAACACTAGCCAACATCTATTTAGGTTTTTTCCGTCCCATACATTGTGCCGTGAATTTGTCATCTAACACTCACATTAACCCTATGCGATAGACATTGTTATTCTTCCAGTTTACAGAGAAGCAAACAGATTTAAAGATGTTTAGGAATTTATTTAAGGTCATGAAGTTATTAATAACAAAGAGCAGAACTTTGACTAGAATTCAAGCCTGTCTGACTTCAAAGACTTGACTTTCATTGAGATTTCGTGAAGCTGGAGAGAATGCCATTGGGACAAACCCCTTTTCCAGCTGCAGAAATAGGGCAATGAATAATCATTTATTTTGATGGGCTGACAGATTTGGAATTTCGATCCGAGATTGCTCAAATTCCCAATAGGTCATTTAGACATTGTGCTGAATAAAGCAAAGCGCCTTCGATTTAGTTGTAATTCATCCTTCCCTTTGAACTGTATCTATAACTCTGATGGACAATAGCAAATACCTCCAAAGATTCTAGAGTATAAACAAATGTCAGAAGTCTCTCAGATGTACAAGGATATTCCAGAAGTGAATATTTCTGAATTGTATCTGTTTATGTTTAGCTTCCCTTCTAGTTGGTGAATTTCTCTAGCTGATTTTCATTTCTTAGGTAAGCATGAGGCTTCCAATGAACTATCCCTGAGCTCCATCGAGGGATAGTCGAAATTATTGGCTGACCTCCCCCTACCCTCACCCACCCCATTTCCAACTAGCAGAATGTCGTCCAATATGCCTTACCCAGTGAGAACTCAACTAAGTATCTATTCGCTGACAAATACCATAAATATGTTAGTACCTCTTGTGACCTCAAGAACCCACCCTCCTTTTTGTAAGTCAAAAGTCTCTGGATAAGGATGTGGGGCAGAAAGTCAGAGGAATTGAAAAAGGAAGACGGGCCATCTGGAATTTCTCATGTTGCTGGGGTTTCGTTTTATTTTTGTTTTTTGTTTGTTTAGCTTAATTCAGAAGCTTTCCTCTCACTAGGAAAAAATAAGAATTTGTGTTTGAATTAAAAGCTTTTGTATTTAATTTTACATCTTACTACCTGAAGAAGAATGTTCCCATTGCAGGAGCTTTCTTGCTAACAATGGCTGGTAATTTGAGAGAAAACCCCCCTTTTAGCGGTGAGCAGGCACATCGTCTGAGCAGGCACCCAGGGAGGAATGTGTCATAAAGGCACATTCCTCATAATCAAGGATAATTCAAAAGGGAAACAGTGACCGAACATCCATGAGAGCCAACAGAAGCCTAATCCTGAGCCCAGCTCTGCAGACGGGGACACAGGCTGCTGCAAAGCCAGGGCAGATGCCAGGGAAGGGACCAGCCACAAATGGAACAGAAGTCCAGTCCAGAGCTTGGCATCTGGGTTCTTCAGCTGCCAGCCTTGCCTCGCGAGTAGCCACGATGTTTGGCTCCTGTGCAGAAAACAACAGAGGATGAGGCTAAAGAGGTCCATGCTCTGTCCTGCCAGCAACAGGACGAGCCAGTGCCAAGAGAAGGCTGCAGTGCCACGCGGTGCCAATGTGCCTTGGAACGGCTTTTATATTTTCTAAAAGGACAACAGAATTCCTGCAAAAAGAAAAGGCCAGATCCAACACTCAGAACCATTTCTCTCATTTTCCTTTTTCAAATAAGAAAAAAGAAAAAAATGCTATTCCTGTCCACACTCCATTTTTTTTCACAAGACTAACGTGTACAGGTCGCTTTCTGCTTCTCTCCTGCATCCCATAGCCTCACATCAAAACCAAGCCGGCAGTTTGTTTCACAAATATTACTAAACTTCTAATTTTGACCTCTCCATTATTATTTGCCTTCATTTAGTTCCCAGAAAACATTGTCGATAGAATGTGTGGAGTGGGGAGGGGGATGCAGAAGGTAGTCAGGTAGCCTGAGAGCATCTTGGTTATGAGCTAAGTAAGCCATTCCAATCCTGGGGATTTACAGTGGGCTTTCAAAGACCCAGTGTTCTATTTATAAGGAAATCTTTTTGCAATTGCTCAACTGTGGAAACTGTAAGAAAACTGAAGCGGTAAAATGCTGGAATAAGTAAAACCCACTACCTAGATACCATGATTTCCTGAAACATAAGAAATCAGAAATAAAGAGGTAGAATCCCTTTGTCCATTCGCATTAGATGGAGGAAAAGGAAGAAGAAAATAAAGAAGCCAATGGAGGACACAGAGACCCTTCATTGTAGGGGGCTCCTCTAGCCTGGCTCAAATTAATGCTCAGATGTATTAACCAGAAAAACATTTCCAGTAAGAAAATACAAAATCTCTTGTCATCATGGGGAAGATCTTGATTTTGTCACTTCATTCCAGGTCTTACGGAAGATGAGTGAATTTGAGAATATTACATGTAAGGCTTTTAATAAAAACATCAGGGCATTTTATTTACTAATATTACTAGGCTCTTATTTTTCTATTCAAAATCCAAATTAGTGGATACTAAGGGCAAATATTAAAATCTTCTTAATTATTCGTATATGACCTCTTGTGTTTTAATGTTTCTTTGGCAAAATACCTGGATGTTTGATAAATAAAACATAGGCACAGGCCATTGGTATCCTAAAATGCAATTCTTACTAATTCTTGGGGGAGAAAATAAGGCTTCTCAAGGTAACTGTGACTATTTCACTATTCCCTACCATGGAGCAAATGGCACACTCCATTCATAACTCTCATTTTATTATTTCTCTTCCCACACAGTGCTTTTGCTCAAATCATTCCCTTTTCTTAAGCTAACTTTCTCCACCAGCATTCTTTTCAAGACTCAGCTTAAATAAGTTATGAAACTTTTAAAGGGATCTTTCTTTTTCTCCTGTTCTTCCATCATTTAGGTCTGTACCACAAAGCTCAGCATTTGATTATATTGCCTAATTTAGTAGTTCTCACGTAAGTATTATTTATACGATGGTGGTCTCTTTGAAGGAAGAGATCATGACTTCTAGTTTTCCTTATCATGGGCTGGGCCCATGATAATAGCTTGAAATTTTAGAAAAGATTGCTTGCTTTTCAAATTAAAATTTGTCTCTATGTGAATTCTTATCACTATATGGATGATGAAAAATAAAGCTTTTGACAAGACAAGGTTTACATGTCTATCAAAAATTAATATTTTTATAGGGACTTACTATCATTTGTGGGGCACCAAGTAAGTATACAGAAGGCTAGGGTTCAAAGAAGAGGAACCTTATAACCAAACCAGTGCAAGGGTAGAGCAATGGGCACAATAACAAACACTTGCAACGTGGTGCCTCGTGTTTACCATGAAGAAAGAACACAAGCACCTCACTGGGCTGGGTACCATCAGCGTTTCTGGGCTCCCCCCAGATTATTATTCCATAGTCCATTAATAGGATTTTTAATGCTTCAGTGGTATACTAAATCTATTTAAATAGCATGTTTGAGGAAGATGCTTCAAAATGTTTTTCTGAGGAGTTCTCAGAGCCATACTTCACCCGAAAGTGTCACTTTATTTTCAGGGAAAAGAAAAAAAAAACAAAGTCAAGAAAATCAACACTAGATGCTAATTTAACGCCTGTCTCATTTGGAGACTGCCTCTCAAATGTTTAAATTTTTATTTTATTTTCTTTATTTTAATAACAACATTGTATTAAAAGCCAACACCAGTCTGCAAACTTAAGGACTACCAACTTGAACAAAGAGAATAAGAGGGAAACAGAATTGGTTTAAGGACTTTGAGTAATAACAACAGAAAGAAGATTTATTCAGAGAGGATGCATCAATGTCATTTTATGTCAGATGTCAACATGTCAAAAATAATTGTGTTTTGTTGAAATAATTAAATAAAATCCCCTCTTTCCTTTGTTTCTTCATAAATGCGTATACCACATAAAGCAAGCATTTTCAAAATGTGCCATTCTGTTTAGAAACAGTATTTACCCTCCTGGTGTAGTTCAGGGTACCTGGTGTTGGAAAGGATGTTAAAAATCAGACAGTCTTTAGCTGCCCATGGGAAAACACAGCCAGTTGCAAGGCTGTAAACTTTTAACTGGGTATTGTTCACTCTTCCTTCCTTACCCAACTGCCTCCTAACTCTAACCCACCACTTAGTAGTAGAGACATCTGTTTTACAACAGATGAGAAGAGGATTCTTTTTAAAAGTAGAGTCTACTAACATGCTGAGGCATTGCCACTCATAATGTTATGCAACCTTTTGTTCTTTGACAAGACATTTGTTTGAGGTCGAGTAGACACAGCCAAAATGGCAACTGAAACCAGTTCAGGAAACCCATCAAATGCAGCCAAAACAGGATGCTTGTGTTCTATTCATAATATCCTTCTTTTCCTCACTGATTATCCCAGGTTTTTGCAAGGGGCTTTGCAGTGAGTGAAAATGAAATTCATATATGTACGTCCACCAAGAAACAAAATGGGGCTTTAATAAAGAGAGAGTGTATTTGCTTTTCAAACTGGCACAGTGTGGATTTCAACTTTCTATGTATCACGAGAAATAAAGCTTTAGGCAAGACAAGGATATTCATGCCTCTGCCAAAAATTAATATATTTTTTAATGATAAAGTAACATCAAAAGTTTTGTACATATGAGTGAAGGTCTGACCTCCAACTGTTAGCAGTCATGTCCAATCAACACACACAGAAGGAGAAAATATGTCTACTATGAATGCTCAATTTGTTCGATTCCCTCCCATGTCTTTTCAGCTGCTAATGCTGCTCTGCAAACAGATGATGGCTTTAATGGGAAAGGAAAACCAACAGGGATAAACTACTTTAAATTTTTTGAGGTGATAATTTGTAAGTTAGATATGCTTCATCATTATGTTTACTAGAATACATATATATGTGTACAATTTTAAAGCAACAACCAATTCCCAGAAGTTGATAGAACTTCAAAATAAAATCTCCTGTTGTTTTGAAAGCAGTGTCTGCCATTTTAGAGAGGGAATCTTCCAACTCAACAAACATTTACTAAATAACTATGTGCCAGGTTTGTGTGTGTTGAGGGGTGGAAGATGGTGGCAGGAAGTTGCAAAACGAAATAGTCAGTGTAATAAAATTCAATTGGGAACCTAGAAAAATGCCACTCAATCCAGTTCCATATGCAAAATACAGGACAATTAGAAACTATCCCGAAATCTATCAAAGTACAAGCCAAGGGTAAGCAGCCAATGAGAAGCTGACCATTCCATCAACTTTCTGCGTGTTCTTTCTCTAAAAAAATCCTTTTTATTGCAACAGAAACAGTAAAAAGACCTCAGATAGAGAAGACGGGGGCCTGAAGTCACAGTCAGTCCCACGATAATGGTAGCCCCACCAAAGACAAAAAGCAAAAACAATTAACCAAGGGATCCCCTCCCCAGGGAGAGTTAAAACAAAAGAGTTGAGACCTTCACAGAAGTCAGGTTAGAATATTCACATTTAAGTTCTATAAAATTTCAGCTTACATATTACTTGGTCTTGGAAACTGTGAAGGGTTTCTCCTCTGAACAGAGTTTTTGTTATTACAAAAGGTATACATTAGGAAAGTAATTCAATAATCATCATTTTTTAGTACATTTATTGAAATTTCAAAAAGTATACATTGGCCGGGAGCGGTGGCTCACGCCTGTAATCCTAGCACTCTGGGAGGCCGAGGCGGGCGGATTGCTTGAACTCAGGAGTTCGAGACCAGCCTGAGCAAGAGTGAGACCTCGTCTCTACTAAAAATAGAAAGAAATTAATCGGACAACTAAAACTATATAGAAAAAAATTAGCTGGGCATGGTGGCACATGCCTGTAGTCCCAGCTACTCGGGAGGCTGAGGCAGAAGGATTGCTTGAGCCCAAGAGTTTGAGGTTGCTGTGAGCTCGGCTGACGCCATGGCACTCTAGCCCAGGCAAAAAGAGTGAGACTCTGTCTCAAAAAAAAAAAAAGTATACATTTACAGGAGCATATAAAGAATGCCATGCAATATGCACATGTGGCTCCAGAAGACTAGTGTCCTGGTTCTTCTCCTACCTCACTGATGGTGGCTCCTTCTCCGTGTCTTTGCTGGTTCCTCCCCCTCTCCCTGACTACTTAATGTTGGAGCCATCCAGTGCTCAGTCCTTGGTTCTCTCCTCTTCTCTACCTACATTCAGTCCCTGGATTTTAAATACCACCTTTATGCTAACTACTCCCAAATTTATATCTCCTTCCCAGAGCCCTGTTCTGAACTCCAACTGCCTACTCAATATTATCACTTGTACATCTAAATTCAACATAAGCAAAACTCCTGATCTTTTCTCCAAAACCTACTTAACCCATGGTCTTCCTATCAGTTGATGACACTGCCATCCTTCTGATTGTTTGTATTATAATCAATGCCTCTCTTTCTTTCATAAGCTATGTCTATACTGCCAGCAAATCCTGTTGGCTCAACCTTCAAAATATTTCTAGAATCCAACCATTTCTCACCACCACCTCCACTGTCACCTAGACCTAGTTTAAGCCACCATGATCTCTTGCTATCTCTTGCTTTACAATAACTCCCTTGTCATAGGTCTCTCTGCTTCTGTGCTTGCTCAAGTCTATTCTTGACAGAGCAATCTTTTTTCTTCTTTTTTTTTCGGTTTTTTTTTTTTTTTTTTTGAAACAGGGTCGTCCTCTGTCATCCGGGCTAGAGTGCAGTGGCATCATCATAGCTCACAGCAACCTCAAACTCTTGGGCTCAAGTGATCCTCCTGCCTCAGCCTCCCAAGTAGCTAGGAGCACCACGTGCCCAGCTAATTTTTATTATTTGTGGAGATGGGATCTCCCTATTTTACCCAGGCTGGTCTCAAACTGCTGGGCTCAAGCAATTCTCCCTCCTTGGCCTCCCAAAGTTCTGGAATTACAGGCATGAGCCACCCTGCCTGGCCTCGGAGCAATCCTTTTAGAAAGTAAGTCAGACTGTATCAATCCTCAGCTCAGAACTCTCCAGTGGTTCCCATTTTACTCAGAGGAAAAACTAAAATCTTTACAATAGGATTAGCTCTCTAAATTCATTTCCTCCCACTCTCTCACTTTACTTACCACTCTGAATCCTTATGAACTTAGCATGTGCTGTTCCCTCTGCCTGGAATATTCTTCTCCCAGATATCCACCAACTGAGTCTCTCACTTCATTTTTGTTCCCGTATCACTTTCTCAATAAGGCCCTAACCCATACAATT
Source organism: Propithecus perrieri (assembly GCA_963574695.1). Lineage (NCBI taxonomy): Eukaryota > Metazoa > Chordata > Mammalia > Primates > Indriidae > Propithecus > Propithecus perrieri. The sequence continues at coordinate 36,412 of CAUYRB010012616.1, forward strand.
TGAAATTGCAAACTGCCCCTCCATACTATCCTACTTTACTATTTTTTCCATTGCACTATAACCTTCTAACATACTCTATAATTTACTTACGTGGTATGCTTATTATTTAATGTCTATCTACCCTTTTAGAACATAAGCTCTACAAAGCAAGGATCTTTATTTGTCCACTTCACTTATGTGTCCTGAGTACCTAGAACAGTGTCTGGCTCGTAGCAAGTATCCAGTAAATATTATTTTAATGAATTTCATTTGATAAATGTATATTGAATACTTAAATTCTCTAGGCATTGGCTATATATTAATGAATTATGACCCTGTCCTCATAGAGCTTATATCCTAGTGAGGGGAGAGAGATAATTAACAAGTAAACTAGTAAGATAATTTCAGATGGCAGTAAGTACTGTGAAAAACAACCAGGGTTATGTGAAAGCTATAGAAGGGCAACTTTAGATGGAATGGTCAAAGAAATCTTCTCTGAAGAAGTGACCTTTGGGTTGAAATCTGAATGATAAAAGGAACTAGATTACAACAATCTAGGAAGAGACCTCTTGGAAGAGAGACAGATCAACAAAAGATCTAAGGCAATGATAAGATTAGCCTATAAAGCAATAAAAAGAAAGATAACATGGCTGATGAAAGTCAGTGTGGAGAATAGGTATCAATAGAAGGTGAGTTTGGAGAGGTAGGCAGGGGCCAGATCACATAGGACTTGAATGCCATGGCAAAGACTTTGAATTGTAGTCTATGTACAACATAATCTGACTGATAATATAAAAATATTATTCCAGTTACTTTGGGGAGAATGGATTGAGGAAAGAAAAGAGTAAAAACAGGCTGATTAAAAATATAAGATAGGAGGCAAAACAGTAGATTAGATATTCTGGGGGGAAAAGATGGTCCAGTGCAAAATGTCTTCTGTTGAATATGTTACAACAAACATGCTTTCAAATGCATTGTTGGACTCACAAGAAAATAAAGGGAAATAACTTAAGTGGAAAGTTGGACTAGTTAATGAGTATTAAGCACAGCAAAAAAAAAAAAAAAGAGAGAAAAAAATAAGGGGAAATAAACTGGGGGAAAAAATAAAATTTAACAGTGAATTGGAATCAGAATGGTAAGGAAACTTGGAAGTCAAGACAGTCCCAAGGGTAAAAGTCAACACATGAACCTAGAGGTGTAGGAAGTAAAAGTCACTTACAAAATGAAAGACTAGGCGTTAAGCCTGCACGATACAGATAGGCTGAAATCAGACCCCTACATAATAATGGGACTCTCAAAAAGGCCATACTCTCAATGAAAGCATGAGCATGATAAAAAAAAGATCTACTTGCCTGCCCCAAAGGGAGTCATCAGAAAAAACTGTCTGATCCAATCTTGGCTCGGGATATAAGAATAATTACAGTATAAATGATAGTTTCTCTAAAATTTGTAATCTTCAAATGAGCCTAGGGTTGAAATTTATATTGGCTGCACAATTGAGGAAATTCCACACTGTTCAGAATCATGATAAAGGTACTGATTAAATTTAGACTTTGTAAAGTTGGGTAATATTTAAAGATTTATCACTAACAAAAAAGAAATGGAATCTAAATTCTAGATTAATAGAGGCGGAAAATTAGACTAAGAAAAATATTTAAACTCAACAAGAAAGAAGAAAATATCAAGTTTAGGGAGAAAAAATGGGATACATTAAAAGACAGAATAGGGACAAATAAGAATAAAAATGAAAACAGAATAAGATATTGGCAATAAATCAAACTACAATAAGTCAAGCTGGAAATGTTTTTAAAAATTCAGCTGTATGCCATTCACAAGAGATATACACCTACATGCACAGAAATGGCAAAGTGGAAAATAAAAGCATGGAGAAAAATATGGCAGGCAAATGCTAATTGAAAGAAAAAATAGGCATGTTAATATCAAATCTCATAATCCATAGGGCAAGAAAGCATTATTAGGGACAAAAATTGATACCATATAGGTCAAAATAAATAGGATAGATTATATATATATTTACATTACATATATATTCTCTCATTCTATATTCTGGTCTGAGATATATTATAAATATACTATATATGTGATATATTTATAGTGCAATGGATTATAAATATATATTATATATGATATATTTTATAATATATTTATATATATTTCAGACCAGAAAGGGAAAACAATTCTAAAATTTATAGCACCACTAAAATACAAGAAGAAATTAATAAATTCACCATTTCAGAAGATTTAAAAAATTTATTTTACTAATTAAAATGTCAAAATCAATAGGGTTATAGATTTGAATAGCAAAATTAACAGGCTTGATTTAATGGAAATTTAAAGAACCTGCTCCAAACAACTAGAGAACGTTATTGTCTCAAACACATATAGAGCATGTACAAAAACCAATCAAGAATCAGGGCACAAAGTATCAATAAATTTCAAAAAATATGTATGATACATTCCATATTCCCTCACCAAAATGCAACATTGTTTAAAATATATTAAAAGAATAACTTTTTAAAAATTGTCTTAACACTTAAAATGTATTTCTAAATTGTTCAGACATTATAGAAAAATAAAATATAAATTTTAAAATACTATTTAAAGTCAAAATAAATGGGGTGCACAGACATTTTTTAAAGTTTATAATAGAAAAGCAGAAAGGCTGAAACTTAATGAACAAAGTATCCAAATTAAAAGTTAGAAACATAAAAACAGAATTAATGTTAATGAAGTGGAAGGAAGAAAAATGTTTAGAAAATATAAATTAACCATTAAAATTAATTTAAAATGGGATACAATAGTAAACAACAAAATGAGAAGTTGATTTTTTTAAGTACTAATAAAATAGACAAATTTATGGGAGATTGATCAAGAAAAAAGAGGCACAAATAAACAATACTGTAAATGAAAATGGGTTTACAAATTCACAAACAGAAAATTTTTAAAAATCACAATACCCTGAACATTAGGCTAATAATGTAAAACATTAATGAAATGGACAAATTCCATTAAAAATATAAAAATGACTCCTGAAGAAATAGAAAACACCAATAATCCCATTAACCTTTGTAAATATTGTAGTTAAAAGCCTTCCCCTAAAAACCACCAGTTTCAATGGTTTTGGAGATGAATTGTTTTAAACTTTCAGGGTGCAAAATTTTTTAATTTACAAAGAGAATGCAAAAGAGAGAACATTTCCCAACTTATTTTAGGAAGGTGTTATAACCTTGATATTGAAATCATACAAAGTCCTAAAAGAAAAGAAAAATACAGGCCAATCTCACACAATGCAAAATTCTGAACAACATATTAACAAACTGAATCCGGATTTATAATTTTAATGTAATGCATATTGATAAAGTTGGGTTTATCTCAGGAATGCAAGTCTAGTTTAGTTATAGAAAGTCTTATATTTTACCACAATAAAAAATAAAAGATAACATATGATAGTCTCAATGGATGCAAAAAAATCAACACAATTTAAAACCCATTCATGTTAAAAGTTGAGAGCAAATCAGAAAATGAAGATAACTTATTAATAATTAAGCAGAAAAATAGTGTCCACCAAAAATCTACAGTATACATAACATATAAAATAAAATATTAGAGTCATTGTCTTTAAAATTAGAAAAAGAAATCTTCCATGGTTCTAGTCAGCAAAATATGAAAACATTAGTTGTTAATTTAATAAAAGTTTAGAAATCAGGAAGAGAAGCTATAGTAATTACATGATAGGATTTTTAACATGAAAATTTAAATAAATCTACAAATTATTTTTTAAAGCAATATTTAATCAAGGTAAAAACTTAATATACAAAAATTAATTGCATTTCTATAAACCAACGACAAACAAAACATAATTTTTAAAAGACCATTTACATACTAAAATATTTACAGATGAAATCTTAGATTTGTTTCAAAATAATATGGTATAGGAGAGTGGATGGAGATATAGATGAAACAAGATAGGCCATGTATTGATAATTGTTGAAGCTACTTGGTGAATAAACTGAGTCCATTACACTATTGTCTATATATATGTATGCTTGAGAATTTTCACAATAAAAAATGTTTTAACTGTGATACCTACTAACAGAAGCACTAGACGAAAACATGGGTTAAATTTTTTATAACCTGGAGTGGGAAAACTTTCTTATCTGCCCACATAAAACAAAAAATTTGCATAGCAAAAATAAGAACCAAAAACAGAGACATCATCAGTAGAACCAAAATACAAATGTCACACTGGAAAAAAGAATTTGTAACAAATCACAGACAAAATGCAAATTCTCTAACATATAAAGAGCTCCTAAACATTTAGAAGACCAATAATCTAATAGAAAATAAGTTAAAAAGTATAAGCAGGCAGGCCACAGAAATGAAAATATGTTTAATCTTGCTTATAATATGAGAAATACATATTAAAACTATTCTGAAGATCCATTTCTCACTTATCAGATTAGACAAAAAAAACCCCCAGATCATGACAACATGATCTATTGTCAAGGTTAAGGGAAAATGGGCAGTCTTCTACAATGGTGGTAGAAATGCAAAAATGGTATAACATCTGTGGAGATATATTTGAAATATTTAGCAAAATGTCATATGCATATTTGATCCAGCAATGCCACTTCTAGGATTCTATCCCAAAGATACATGGGCAAAATGCCAATAAGGTAGGCACAAACTTATTCATTGTGACATTATATTCAATAGCAAAAGACTGGAAACAACCCAAATGCCCATTATTGGGGCTTGGTTGGATAAACTATGGTAAATCCATACAACACAATACATTGCAGCTGTACAAAAGAATAATCTGTAAAAATAAACACCTGTAAATGTTGATATGGAGTCATATTCAAATATGTATTGCTAAATAATAAAAGTAATATGCAAGAAAATATTTATGGTTTTTTGCATGCTATTTTCAAAGTTTTATTGTTATTGTATGCTTAGTATAAACATAGCCATTGTGCAAAAGAAGGGAAGGGAAATAAGATTTTTATATGGCTATGTTTTATATTTTTGAAAAGAAACAACAGAAGGGACAATGTAATACTGTTTTTTAAAAATCGTTACCTATGTGGGAGATAGAGAGCAGGGTGGAGGGGACAGGAATAGAATATATCTTGTTACATAGTTTTAACTTTGAAACCAACAAATTAAAAAACAAAATTAAATCAAAAAGGAATAATCAGTGCTTCAAAATTGAAAACAAACTGAAAAAAATGAATTCAACTAAATATCAAGTTGGTGGCTTAACTAGACATAGAAAAACTTTACTTCAAAGGACTCTAAAATGCTCTGAGTATTCCTCTCTCATAGGATATATTCTAAAAACGAAAAGAATCACAGAGAAACGTCAAGTTTCACTCAGTAGTCTTATGCCTAGTAGTAATACTAGTATTATTATTATGAAACCATTAATATTATAGTGAAGAATAAAGGAAATAATTATACCCTTATGAACCAAGATTCTCTGTGTAAGGAAAAAAACATACAATGTTAAGTTAAAACTCCATAAACTGAAGTTTGAATTGGAAAAACATCAACATCCTTTTTCTTATAAAAAATACATATATTTCCTAGTTGTATTCCTTTATAAACCTAGAAGCAATGACAATCCAAAAGCAATGAACACCCCTAGCACCTAGAATTTAAGGTTTCTAAGTACCAATCGCCACGGAAGGAATCAGGGCTTTTTGGAGAAATTACTGGTTTTAGCCCTGGCGCAGGAAATGTCCAAGATAAGCCTGAGACATCTTTTGTGCCAGAAAGGAAGAAAGCTGCAAAAGACTAATGATGTCATCTCGAAAGGACACAGGAGCCAACTTGAAAAGACTCCCTCTGAACTAAGATGAGACAATCTGAGCATCAACAAGAATAATGACCACAATAGTTGACACACATAAAATATATAAAAATCCATAGTTCATAGCGATATTGACAGAAACTTGTAAGTCACCATTCAAAGTTACCAAGATACCTACTAATTACTCTGAGCATTAATTCAGTAAAGAATCAAGCATTTATTCTTCCTTTCAACGCAAATTGTATTTTTAGAGTAACCAAATAATGGAAAAAAGAAGATCCTTTTTAAAGAAGGAATATGGAAGAAATGATAGAATTAGATAATCACCATTTTTGCACTACTGAATGAAATAATAGAACAAGGCAATAATTATCAATGAATGCTGTGCTGATTATTCTCTACCAGTCCCTCAGCTCTGTTCTCTGCCCTTCCCTGGGCTGCTCTGTGCCCCAGGAATCTGACCTCAATGAACTGCTGCTGACGGAGGATGGAGTGGAGGGAGGGATTCGTGTTATTCCTCCCACCCCAGCTCAGGCTCACTGCTGTGCTGACAGGCTGCTTTTCCCTTTGGCCACAGCTCCCTTCGTGTGGCCCGTCTCCCACCGCGCCAGCTCTTACCTGGTAACAACAATCTCTCCCTTTACCACTTCAGACTTAGGGGCAGTAGCAGCCCCTGAGGGGTGTGTGTATATATGTATATGTATACACACACACACACACACACAGAACCTGCATCCAATCCAGTCTAGCTCCTAGATCTGACTCCCAGTTCATAGGAAACATGGGTCATAGAGGCGCAACTTAGATGACTCAGCAAAGAAGGAAGCAGCCAAATCCAAACTATAAGACATTCTACAAGGCAAACAACCTGGATACTTCAATAAATCAATTAAAAATGGGAGAGAAGGATGTATAAGAATAAGAAACTTGAGGACAAGCAACCAAATGTAACATGCAGATTTTGTCTGGATCCTCATTCAAACAGAGTATCCATCTTGAAGACAATTGGGTAAATCTCAACATGGGCCTGGTATTAGATGATAAAAAGAAACTACTACTTTTGTTACATATGACCATGATATGGATATTATGATTTTTTAAAATCCTTATCCTCTAGACATGAATACTGAAGTATTTGTGGGTAAATTAACATAATGTCGGGGATGTGTTTTAAAATACTCTAGGAAACAAAAGAAAGAGATGATAAATGAGACAAGATTATCATAATTAATAATACTGTATATTAAAAACATAAATTTACCACATACAAAGACAAGAATAAATACATAAAATCATAAAAATAGATTTCACAATAGATGTAAAAGACCTCAATGGAGAAAATTATAAAATTTTTAAAGATATCAAAAAGGCCTAAATAAATGGAATGGATGATAAATAAATTGATAGTATCAATGTATTAAAGAGGTCAACTCTATCCAAATGTATCTAAAAAGACAAAGTAATTCTAATCAAAATCTAAACAGGGGTTTTCAAGGAACTCAATCTGCCAATTTTAAAATACATAGGGAAGAGCTAAGGACCAAAAATAGTAAATACTTGTAAAAAACCAGCAGGTGAAGGAAATAGCCCTACTAGGAAACATATATTAAATCCATAGTAATTAATATAGTTTGAGCATAAATATAAACATGAAAACCAATTGAACAGTTAGAGAGTCCAAATCAGACCCAAGCATATATGAAAATCTGATTTATTATGGCACTGCCTATTAAAGAAAAAATAATAGACTGTGGAAAGAAAAAATAATAGACATGAAGAAAAACAAAATAAATTGGGATACTTACTTTTGCTTTAGGCAAAAAAAAAAAAAATTTAAACCTTAAAAGTAATAAACAAAACTTTAAAGCTTTTAGAAAAAAAATATATGCTATTTAAGTGACCTTAGGGTTGGGAAGTAGTTCTTTAATATATATAAAAATCACAATTCATAACGTGCAAGATTAATAAATTCAACTCCATTAAAATGAAGAATTTCTGTTCATCAAATGATACCATAAGGAGAATAAAAATATAATCCACTAATTGAAAGGAGATATTTGTCTCATGTATAAAACAGAAAAGGATCAGTATCCAAAATATATAAAGAATCCTTATTAATCACTAAAAAATAAAAATGAAAAAGTGAACAAAGTATATCATATTAGAATAGTTTATGCAATGCTGGAACAACAAAGAAACCTAAAAATCCCAGTGGATTAAACCCTACAAAGATTTATTTCTTGCTCACACATTGTTCACTGCAGGTCAAGTGACTCTTCAGGGCAGCTGTCCTTTATGTAGTGACGCAGCAATCCAAGCTGTTTCAATCTTGAAGCTCCACCATCTCAACATAAGCCTCACTGTTTCAGGAGAAGAGGAGCTAAGAAGACATGCACCAACTCTTAAATGCTCCAGTTCCTCTCAGAACAATGGATCAGAACAATTCATATGACCCCACCCAATTGTAAGGTGGCTGAGAAGTTTGGGGGATTGCATAGGTAATGGTGAGCAGAACTTCCTCAGGGATAGACATAAACAGACATTTCATAGAAGGAGAAACAGAAATGGCTAAAGAAATACATGGGAAAATGTTCAGATGTAGTAAAGGAAGCAACCAATAAAATCACTGTCAGATACCATTAGATACTACACCAAATTGGCAAAAACTTAAAAGTCCGATACCAAGTGTTGTTGACAAGAGTGGGGAGCAACAAATTGTCTTATACTGCTGGTAGAAGTGCAAATCAAAACAACCATTTTGGAAAACAATTTGGCCTTATCTTGAAAAGTTGAGCATACACATAAACTACAATCCAGAAATCTCATTATAGTATTTTAAAATTGGGTGCCTTCTTGCATAGTTTTATTAAAAAGTTTTATCACCAAGTATATGTAGTTACTGGCATATTATATATACCAAAATTTTTATATCACTCATAAGTGTATGCAAAGGAATCTAAACACTGTAATAATTTTATGAACTCCATCATCCATTTAAAAATACATGTACAAATTCATATTTAAAGTGAGAAATTTTGCAGTGTTCCTTTGATTCCTTGAAATTTATTCTAATTTAATTCCTTTTATGTTTAAAAGTATTTTATTGATTACCCTGTCATATTCCTCTGCAACAAAAATACATCTTTAATACATTAAAATTTATGTCTTTCAGAAATACTCTCTAGGGATTAGGGGGATGGGGGGGTAAATCTACAGCTAAAGGATACGGGGAGCACTAAAGGGAGGGAAGGGCATGCCTTTAACCCACATTTAGGTGAGGCAAAGACATAAATAACTATAATGTTTGTACCCTCACAATACCCTGGAATAATAAAATAAATAAACAAATAAATAAAAATAATAAAAAAAAAAATGAAATAGGAGGTGAAAATGTAGAGATAACTGAGGAGATGACGGGTCAGGCAAATGATAAGAAAGTGGCTGCCACTGCGGCCCTAACTGGTGGTGAACTACAGAAAGCCCTTGACTGTTCACAGATGCCATCATGCTGAATCCTCGGTTGGTCATTTTGTACGCCAAGACAGCCAGCGTCTTCATCCAATTACAGAAGCCGAATGCTGCCCTCTGAGATTGCGATAGAGCCATTGAAATAAATCCTGATTCATCTCAGCCTTACGAGTGAAAAGCGAAACACACAGACTTCTAGCCATGGGGAAGAAGCAGCCCATGATCTTGCCCTTGCCTGTAAACTGGATTATGATGAAGACGCTAGTGCAATGCTCAAAGAAGTTCAACTTAGGGCCCAGAAAATTGCAAAACATCGGAGAAAGTATGAGAGAAAACACAAAGACCAAGAAATCAAAGAAAGAATGAAAAGGATTAAGAAGGCAGGAGAAGAGTGAGAGAGCCCAGAGGGAGGAAGAAGCCAGATGACAATCAGGAGCTCAGTATGGCTCTTTCCCAGGTGGCTTTCCTGGGGGAATGCCCGGAATGGCAGGAATGCTGGGACTCAATGAAATTCTTAGTGATCCAGAGGTTCTTGCAGCCATGCAGGATCTAGACGTTATGGTGGCCTTCCAGGATGTGGCCCAGAACCCAGCAAATATGTCAAAATGCCAGAGCAACCGAGAGGTTTTGAAGCTCATCAGTAAATTGTCAGCCAAATTTGGAAGTCAAGCGTGATGCCCTTCGGAGAAATAAAGCCCATGCCAAAGGAAAAGCAACCTATGTCACCTAATGGATGTCACAATGACACAAACCAGTGCACCTCTGACCTCATCAAGAGAGCTGGGTGCTTTGAAGATAATCCCTACCCCTCTGCCCCACATGCAGCTG
>CAUYRB010012620.1:0-22116 GCA_963574695.1 Propithecus perrieri
ACACCCAAGATAATATGGGCCAGAGGTGAGGGCAACGAGAGACAACACATCAGGATCAAAATACACGTACTTCTGACTTTACAACATGAGCATGGCGATCACGTGCGCAGTCCAAGCTTCCCGTTTAATTTGATTCTATTGGAATAAAATACTCTATTATCTTTAAAGAGTGTTGTGCCTTCACGTAAGGAAATTCTATAAATAGGCTTGGTCACAATCATACTGAAACCCGAGACCAAGCGGTGGTCTTGTGGGATTTATTTCTATTAAATGCGTGTCTTTTGTTGCACAGCCCTATGAGTTAATGACATCCACTCACCGAACACAGCACCACACACACCGCATCCCCCGTGAGCGCAGACACACGCACACACACATCACACACAGTTTCTTTGAGAGGATTCATGAGGTGGAAGCCAAGAATTCGACAAAGAGATCGTCAAATTTCAAAACGTGGAGGACACACCGGAATCAACGTGTCTAAATGCTGTCTTTCTTCATGACACAGGGGGTCTCCCGGCATTTGGTGCACGTTGAACAACGTCCTGAGTATGTGTGGTTTCCCCCTTTTAAGAATGGCCAGGAGGTTAGATTTCATTTTGCTGCCTGCTGCAGGAACAGTGTGGGGCCCAACCTCAGCTGTGGAAGCCAAGTCTCCCCTCCACCAATCGCCTGCTCTGAGTTTCAGCCAGGGCTCCCTCCCTCCTGCCCTGCTGCCCCACATCCCACCCCCAGGTCCAGTGTTTCCCTCTTCCCTGCTGGCCTGTCCCTCTCTTCGGGCTTATGTGGAAAGAGACTTATTTCACACACAACAGAGATTATGCTCTACTCAGTAGGCACCCATGCCTCAGAATCAGATACAGAACAAGGGAAAACGCCTCACACAAGCACACGGTCTGCCGCTCTGAGCTTCCCCAGAAACCCTTCCCTTCAGGGGAGGAAGAAACCAATGGTTGCCATGTTTCCAACCATAGTGTCCTGCTGCATGTCTTCTCATGTTCTCCACTGACATCAGCTTTCTACCCAGTTGCTGTTTTGAATCGTTTTCACAAAACCCACCCGTGGCGGTTCCCAAGGCCTCTGTCACACCACGATGCCCAGGAGCCTGATGCACGAGGGCCTGGAGGTCAGGCACTTGGTCAAGATCAGCAGGGGCCCAGGTCATCTGCGGGGCCACCTGGACTAGACAAAGTCCATGCAGGAGCATCTCCTCATACAGGTCACAAAAACACACAATGAGAAGTTGACATCTTTCTACAGATTCCATTTTTTAGAGTTATGTTAATGTTTCCTTCGCATTTTTCTGGTTGTCTATTTTCTCTAAATAAGTATATAGAAGTGACCAAAAATTGAACAGTGTTATGATTAAAAACCAAGACCAACAGCAGGAACACTTTTCAGTTTTGGTCCCTGTTGGGGTTGACAGTGTCTGGGGGGAAAGACAGAGCACATCTCAGTGTGTTTCTGGGGAACATTTGCTGTTCAAGTACAAAGAACAGCAATGACGTGTGTGTGTGTGTTTGTGCTGACAGGGCTGTGCAGGGCCACAGCTGAGCTCTGAGGCCCTGCCCTCCTCATCACCGACTCCACCCAGAGGCCTTGACACAATTTGGGGCATGCCCTGCTCCTCTAGGCACATGTCAGGACAAAGAGTGCCCCCAACAAGATTTAGACCTCCTACAAAAGGGCCCAAGCACCCGCCCTAGATGCTGGAGTCCATGACACAGGATTTGGACTTGCTGGGGTGTTCTCAGCCACACTCAGAAACTTCCTGTTCAGGATCTAATGTGTGATGTGAGACCTAAGAACACAGCACACGAGGGGCAGAGAGAGTCATATCCCTCCAGAAAGGGCTTTATTAATCCATCCAGTGCAAAGGAGGAGGGAGGAAGAGGAGAAGTTCCACTGAGGGGCAAGGCCCCTCCTACCTCGGGCTGTCCCCTCTCGCCACTCCTAAGCATCCCCGGGAGCCCAGTGTGGATCCATCCCTAAACTTAAACCCTAAACCCTAAGCCTAACCCACAACCCCCAACCCTAACCCCAATGCCACACCCTAAACCCTAACTCTACCTCCAACCTGAACCCCTAACCCTAAACCCAACCCTAAACTTAACCCTTAACCCTAACCACTAAAGCCAAATCTAACCCTAACCCCTAACCCTAAAGCCAAACCCTATCCCCCAACCCCAATCCCTAAACCCTAACCGTAACCTAACCCTAAGCCCTAAACCCAACCCCAACCCTAAACCCTAATCCTAACCCCAACCTCTAACCCTAAACTATAACCCCAACCCTAACCTAATTCTAACCCTAAACCCTAATGCTAAACCCTAACCCTAACCCCAACCACTAAACCCTAAACCCTAACCTAAACCCTAACCATAACCCTAACCCCAATGCCAACCCCAACCCCAACCCTAACCCCAACCCCAATCCTAACCCCTAAATCCTAAACCCTAACCCAAACCCCTAACCCTAACGCTAACCACTAAACCTAAACCTAAACCCTAAACCCTAAACCCTAACCCAAACCCTATACCCTCAACCCTGAACCTTAACCCTAGCCCTTAGCCCTTAGCCCTAGCCCTAACCCTAAACCTAACTCTAACCGCAGCCCTCCCCCTTCCCCTATCCCTATATCCTAACCCTACCCTGACCATGGTCATGACCGTGACCTTAAACATTTGCCATTATCCCTGACACTTATCTTGACCTAAACCCTAACCTAACCCCTGACTCTGGCCCTCTCCCTAACCTCCTAATCCTAACCCTAACCCTAGCCCTCATCCTAGCCCTAACCCCAACACCACCCCAAAGGTAACCCTAACCCCTAACCCCAAATCTAACCCTGAACCCTATGTCTTAACACTTAATCCTCAACCGTAACCCCTAAACCTACACCCTAGCCCCTAGCCCTGACCCTGACCCCTGCTCAGACTCCAACACTGACCCTAACCCCAAGCCTACCCCCAAACCCTAAACATAACCCTAACTCTAACCCTTAACCCCTCACCCTAACCCTCACCCTAATCGAAATGGGACTGCCCTTCACGTGCTGAACGCAGAATGCAGGCAGAGATGGCACTCACATGGACACTGGTTCCCACATGGCTATGTAACGTGGGGGCGGGGCTTCCGCAGGTTTGTGCACATGCGCACTTCCCCCTTCACCTGACCAATCCCAGGCCTGCCAGGCTAAAGGCGGCCCTGACGTTTTCTACACAGGTCTTGAGGGCCTGGCAGCTTGAGGCATGCGCACTAGCTGCTGGGCAGGGGCACCAGGTCGTTACCCACAGGCCCTCTCTCAAGGAGAGTGCTGCCCGGGAGTGCACTGCGCAGGCGCACTGCAAAGCGTCCCTGCCCCCGGCGAGGGTTTGGTCCAATCACCAGTCGAGGTGCCCAAAGCATCGGCGCTGGCCAGCTGAGAGGAAATGGCGGGCAGGTCCGGGCCTTCGAAGGCAGATTCCGCGGGAGCCATGGAACGGGCTGAAAAGGCCGGAGGTAGTGGTGAGAGGCCGGTAGTAGGGTGGAGGGCCTCCTTCAGACACTGGGCTTGAGAAAAGGCTGAGGACGGGATGTTACTGTTTTTAACACAGGTCACAGGAATTTTCCTGTGTGACCGCTGTTAATATACTGGATCCAAGGATGAATCTTCTCAGAATTCATCTGACAGATTCTCCCACGTGTGTACAAAGATGAATATAAAGGAATGTTCATCACAGCATTCTTGTAACAGCAAAACGAGTGAAACAACCTAATTGTTGTTTCAGCGGGGGGACAATAAAATTGTAGTATACCCATACAGGGGACCACCGTGCCGTCTTTTAAAAGAATAAAGGAGTTCCATATATGACATGAAAAGATCCCAAAGATATATTGACAAGTGAAAACAAATCGAGGTATGAAGCATCATGTCTGCAGAAAAAGGATGGTGGGTGTGGGGGAAGCGGACATAGGCTAGTCTATGAATTAAATTATTTTAAGAAAATCACACAGATAGCTGGTTACAGTGGTTTCATCAAGGGAGGGGAATCAGGGAGCTGGTGCGAGGGAGCCTATTCACTGTGTACTACTGTGGGTAAAAAGTCCTGCAGTTGCTTCGTGGCCATCATAAGTCTTTTGCATGTTTCCTTTCAATGTGCTTCACTCATTTTTCTTGAGATGGAAGATTCGAGTTTTCTCATTGACTATCAAGAGTTTTAAGATTTTGTAAATATTCTTCTAATATTAACTTGAAGAATATGTAACAGTATGCAGAAATGTATGTGGTGAAAAGTAAACATCCTTCTTCCTATCCCCTAACCAGCCAGCCTTAACCTAGAGGTGAGCAGTGTCAACAGTTTCTTTATGTGTGTGATTCGGGCCACAAATTATTGTATCTAGACTGGTATACATGTATGTGTTAACTGACAGGTACATGTTTCACCTGTTTTTGAAGCTACATGGAATTCTGTAATACATTATTTTGCACTTTCTTTCCCTTTTATTATATGTAGAATATCTTTTCATTTTAACATATGAATCTATCTCCTTTTCAATGGCTGTGCAATATTCCGTTGTGTGGATGAACCATAAATCCTCTACTGATGGGCATTCGAATTGTTTCCTACTTTTGCTTTGACAAATATTGTTTCAACATCATTGAACATGCCTTTTGCCTACTTCACTGAGGTTATCTAATAGTTAAATTCCTAGAGGTAGAATTTTGTCTTCAAAATGCAGCCAAAATGCCCTCTAAAAGCTTGCATCGGTTTTTACAGTCTCTATCAGTGGATACAAGTGCCAGTTTCCACACATTATTGCTAACATTAGGTACTATCAGACTTAATCTTTACCAGTCTGCTAGGTGCAACATGTTAATTTGCATTTCTTTAATTATGATTGAGGTGTAGTACATATTCAAATATTTATTGGCCATTTGTGTAATTTTTTGTTACATCTCTCCTTTTCTCCACTCTTCTGTAGAAATGAGTTTACCTTCTCTATATTGATTTGATTGGCAGATTTTTAAAAACTTTCTATTACAGAAAAACTTAAGTATATACAAAAGTAGAGAACAAAGTATAATTATTCCATGAATCCATCTTGCAGCTTTAATAATGATCAGCTCTCAACCAATTTTGCTCATTCTTTTTTTTTTTTTTTTTTTTTTGGTGGCAGGGGACAGGGACTTGCTCTATTGCCTGGGCTGGAGTGCAGTGCAGTCATAATAATTCACTACATCCTTAAACTCCTGGGCTCAAGTGATCCTCCTGGCTCAGCCTCCCAAGTAGCTGGGACAACAGGCCCACTAGTTTTATTATTATTATTTATAGATTTGTAGAGATGGGATCTTACTGTGTTGTCCAAGGTGGTCTCAAAGTCCTGGGCTCAAGCAATCCTCCTACCCTGGCCTCCCAAAATGCTGGGATTACATTTGTGAGCCAACACACCCAACCCAATCTTATTTATTCTTTAGCATCACCTACTCCCTACCATGCATTCCACTATTGCAATTTAAAGCATCCCAGCATCATAAAATGTCACCCATAAATATTTCCAGGTATATCTCTAGAAGACAAGTACTCTTCAGAAAAGTAATACCATTGTCACATCTCTATAACAACAATAATTCTTTTACTTCATCAAATATCTAGTCAGTTTTCAAATTTTACTGATTGTGTCATTAGTGTTTTTTTTCAGTACATTTGTTCGAATCAAGAGCCAATGACAAGGGTGGGCACAGTGACTCATGCCTGTAATCCCAGCACCTTGGGAAGCTTAGGCGGGAGGATTGCTTGAGGCCAGGAGTTCAAGACTAGCCTGAGCACGAGTGAGACCCTATCTCTACAAAAAATAGAAAAGTTAGATGGGCATGGTGGTACGTGCCTGTAGTCCCAGCTACTCGGGAGGCTGAGGCAGGAGGATCACTTGAGCCCAGGAATTTGAGGTTGCAGTGAACTATAATGATGCCACTGCACTGTAGTCTGGGAGACAGAGTGAGACCCTATCTCAAAAAAAAAAAAAAAATCCAATGAGAGACCGTTGAGGTTGGTTCATGTGTCCCTTAAGGCCCTTTTAGTCTATAAGGGTCTTCTTTTCTCTCTCTGTTTTCCCCCTCAAAACTTATTTGTTAAGCAAACTATGTTGTTTTTTTCTGTGGAGTTTCTCAGTCTGGATATTGCTAACTGCATCCCCATGTGCCATGTAACACGTTGCTCTATCCCTGTATTTCCTCTGAATTAGTATTTACATCCAGAGCTTTCATGAGTATTAGCATCATTTCTTGGCAAGAGTTCGTAATAGGTGCTAGTCTTAGTACATCAGATGGCTCATGATGTCTGGTTACCTTTATTGTGATGTTAATGCCACGAATAGTAATTTCCTAGATCTACTAACTCATTAGGTGGTTTAAAAAGTTACCATTAACTATAAAAACTAATATGAAATATTATTTTACAAGGAGGCTTCAGAATCAGTGTTGATTATATACAGGAAATTTATTTGTATTTATGCATGTTTTAACTAGACATCTTGTTACATTTTCTTACTAGTCTGTGTTGTTTTGTATAAGGGTCTCCAGAACTTTTTAATTATTTATGCCATCTGCCAGTTATAGTGATTTTTGTCTCCTTTTTCCAGTTTTTTATACCTCATTTTTTCCTGCATTATTAGAGCAGGAGCTTTGACCTTACTTTGTACAGTCTTGGCAATGAGAGCTCACCCCGCCCTCACCAGGAGTTCTATGAAGGCGACATCTGGTATCATTTCACCTGTAGGGAAAAGCTGACCATGGAGGGGCCCGATTCATCTTGTGCCCGTCCACCTCAGGAGAAGGAGCAGGGGTACCACTCTGGCTGGAGACCTGCCTGCAGCCCACCTCAGTCCCAGCCAGGGCTGTGAGATCCTTTCTCTGGCCTCTCACTCTACTGGATTCTGAAATGTTTAGTTTTGTTTCCACAGGGCAAGACACGTCCTCACAGAAAATTGAAGACTTAATGGAAATGGTGAAAAAGCTGCAGAAAGGTCATGTGTCTCCTCTGTGTCTGAGGCTCAGCCTGAGGTTTGGGGTCAGGCAGATGTTGGTTCCATTCCAGGCCCCACAATTTATAAACTTGAGAAATTATCCCCTTCACTTCCCCTTTCTTTTAACACTTAATTCTTTGAACTAAAGATAGGGCCCTGTGATTCAAAATTAAAGAAGCGTAAGGGTGTATGGAGACAAAACATTTTCCCAAAACCCTGTCCCAAGCCCCTTGCCGGTCAGCCGTTCAGCTCCACTGCACTCCATTAGATCCAAAGCTGTCACCATCACCTCCCTTCCTTCCACCTCCTGCTGCGCCCTCCTTGCTCTCCAGGCTGCTGCCAGCCCCAGCCATGTTCCCACCTCAGGGTGGGGTTTTGCACTGACTGCCTCCCACCCCCACCCAGAGAGCTGCAGGGCCAGCCCTGCTCCCTTGATTTGGGGCCCTCATGACAGCTTCCCATATCCGAGAAGTACTTCCCACTCCTTTGCTCGTTAACCCATTGCCCCACTTTATTTCTCTTGACCACGGTTACCACAACCTGACTCAGTATCTCTATTTGTTCCTTGTCTCACTCACTCAGAAAGTGAGCCCCGTGAGGGCCCCACACAGCACCTGCTTGCAACAGGTGCTCAACAGATCTGTGTTGAATGAAAGCAGCAGAGACACAGGGCTGGCAGCCACCCCACCTCTGCTTTCTCATCAACTCAACCTCCTTTCCTCCCTGCAGCGGGAAGGCTAGAGCCCCGTGTAGAGGTCCTGATGAACCGGATTAATGAGACTCAGCAAGGTGAGCAAAGGGGCCTTGGCTGCCAACCAGGACCAGCTACATGGTTTACTGGGTCCATTGCCAAATGAGAATACAGGGCCCCTTGTTCCAAAATTACTGGCTATTAACGACAGCAACAGCAGCGCTAATTACAGGGTACTTCTACATGCAGCTGCCATAGCCGTATGCCCATAAACCTGGCCCTACTGCCAGCTGAGCCTGGAAAAAAGGGCCTGGACTCTGGAAGCCTCTGCTCCATAAAATCTGGACCCCTCTGGGTTACCTTGAAGGCAGATGTGAAATGTCACTGTTTACAAGGGAATGTGCAGCTGGAGGCTGCACTCACACAATGTCTATCCTTCTGCTCTTTGGTGAAGCAAAAAAGAAAGCAAATGCAGAGCTGGGAGAGGCTCGGACCATCTCGGAGGCCCTGCAGAAGGAA
This sequence comes from Propithecus perrieri, assembly GCA_963574695.1. Lineage (NCBI taxonomy): Eukaryota > Metazoa > Chordata > Mammalia > Primates > Indriidae > Propithecus > Propithecus perrieri. The sequence continues at coordinate 8,216 of CAUYRB010012620.1, forward strand.
CTGGACTCACGTAAGCAAGCCACAGGTCACCCAGAAGTCCCCACACTGTCTCAAGCCTCTTCCAACCCTGTATTCCAGACACTTGACATCCTTGCCATGGCTAAGGACCCTTCTCCCTCTCCAGTCTCATGTCCTCTCCTCGGTGCTGGTGGGAGTGTTCAGGAAACACCCTCCAAACACTCTCCTGCTTTGCCAGGCTCTTTGCCAGGCTGCTCCCTGTGCTCCCCAGATAATATAGGTTCCTCTTACTTCATGTCATCATTCAGCTCTGAGCTCCAGTGTCCTCTCCTCAGACAGGCCTTCCGCGATCATCTCATCTAAAGAAGGCACCCTCCCCTCATCTAGTCACAAGCCGCTGCTGCTTGATGTGTTTCTCCACAGCCCTTATGTCACTCCATGAGTGTGTGTGTTTTCTCTCCACTCCGTGTAAAAGTGTGGGCATCCTGCAGAGCCCTCACAGCCACCCTCTGTAGACACAAGGCCCTTTGGTGCTCAGAGGCAGTATGGGCACCAGAGGAAAGGGGAGGGGGTCTCACCTAAAGGGGTCCATATTTGGGTTGGGGGCAGGGCTGTACCCAACCTCTCATGTGACTGTGGACAAGCCCTGTCCCTGAGGGTGCAGTGGGGTAGTCTCATGATGAACATGTCACTGTGTTTCCAGTGCGTGGAGAGAAAGTACGACTGAAGGAGATCTTGAACAAAAAACAAGGTATTTATAGCTCCCTATCTCTAGGCTTTTGCCTTTACCACCCGCAGAAGCCCCCTCTCCCAATAACAGCTGGAGCCTTTTGAAACCTGCCTCAGCTTGCATCCCTCCTGTGGCTTTGACCAGACTCACAGGAAATGTCAAAGCCCAATCAGGTGTCCATGGACCTGACATGACCCAGCCCTGTTCCCTCTGCCCAAACCCAGTGCCTTGATGGGCTCTCACAGGGACCTGTTGCTCTCCTTGCAGAGACCCTGAGGCTCCTCCGGCTGCACTGCCAGGAGAAGGAAAGTGAGGCACAGAGGTAAGAGCTTCGGTTGAGCCTGGCTCTGCCCTACCCCTTCATTCTGGTAGATCAGAGAGAGTAAGGGAGATGCCTCTTAGGCCTGCAGCTCTCGTTTTCTCCCTCTGTACAATGGAGAGGGCGGAGAATTTTTTCCCCTCTTGGCTCCAACAGCAGGTGGTAGTGTTAAGGGTAATGGCACTCAATGGCATAACCATTTGCTGCATTGTCAATTACATTTCTTCAGTTGATCTTTATTCTGTGCCTTTTACTCTTTAGCATCTGGCTCCTTGGCTGGCTGTTTACTCATCTGTCTATTCATTTAGGCATTGAGACAACCATCTGTTCATTCTCTCTCTATCCATCCGTTATCCTTCCATCCACACAACTATTTTTCCATCTGTCTCTCTACCTCCTTAATGCTTCTTTAGCTATTCTGTTACCAGAGGCCCTGAGCCCTCGCATTCTGAGGTGGGAACTGTTTGGGAAACTCAGATGATATGAAGGTGTGTGTGCGTTTGCCCTGGACCACGTCCATGCTGCTCTCTCTAAACCTGAGGGGGAAGTGCTCATGTGAGCCCCTGCCTATCACATGTGACAGAGAAAGACCTCAATGTAGATGGATAAAATAGCCCTAAGCAAAGGAGGCTGAAGCCCCATCCCAGCCCCTCTGGGGAGTCCTTAACAGAACGTGGCTGAGGCCACCTTGCCTCTTCCCAGGAAGCACACCGTGTTGCAGGAGTGCAAGGAGAGAATTTCTGCCCTGAACTCCCAGATTGAGGAAGAGAAGAACAAACAGAGGCAGCTGAGGTAAGCCTCAGTGCCTGATGCCTGGGGGGTTAGGATGGGTTGTAGTAATATCAGGAATGGGGGTTAGAGGAGGGGCCGGCTGAGCTGAGCCTCTGAGGGTCAAGGTGGTGACAGTGCCTCCACTGGTGTAGGGACCATGGGCAAAGCCCCCGAAGGTCTATGCGTGAAGACCCCGGGCCTAGACCAGGCTGTGAAGGTGAGGTCTCAGCCCACAGCCCCTCATGCCTGTATGGTTGGCTCCCAGGTTGGATTTCGAGGAACAGCTGGAGGATCTGATGGGCCAGCACAAGGATCTCTGGGAATTCCACGTGAGTCCCTCAAAGCCACTCCTTCCACCTCCACATCCTCCCTGGCAGCACCAGGCCCAAACTGTGGAGTCATCCCCGGGCCTTCTTCCTCTCACCTGCCGCACCCAGTTGCTGAGCAAGCCATGGTGGTGCTAAGGTCAGCATCGCCCTCAGTCCATCCCCTTATCACCATCCTCCGGTGCCCAGCGTCCTCACTGCTGATCCTGCCCACACGTTCCTGCTGCCCTCTGCGTCTGCCCAGTGGTCGGGAGGATCCCTGATCAGACCAAGGTCGAGTTCTCCATTGGGGATGTCCACGGATGTGTCTGTGACCATCACACAGGGGAGACAGTGAGGTCCAAGGCAACCATTGATCACCCCTGGGGGATCCCAGGCACCAAACAAGAATGTAGCTGGAGTTTAGTGTTAGGAGGGAAGGGGTTAGTGAGGAGGCCCCAGCAGGAGGAAGAAGAAGGGAAGAGCTGCAGTGCTGTGCTGGTAACCAATTCTCCAGATAACGGCCCAGATTTGTAGTATTTGCAGGTTTCTCTGTTGTAAAGAACAATCACAGGAGCCTCTTCACCATAGCACTGTGGGCGTGTCAGGGGACAGAGGTCCAGGGGGAGGCAGTGACCAGTGCAAAGGCCTTGAGGCTGGACTGTGGCTATTGTGCATATAGAGGCAGAGTAGTAGGAAGTGAGGCATGGTGAGCAAGTGAAAGACTGGTAGGCTTTTTGAGGCATGGAGGAGAGGGCCAGGAGATGACAGGCCTCCTTTCTGCCCCCTCAGAAGCCGGAGCAGCTGGCAAAGGAGATTTGTGCCCTGGACAGCAGCAAGGAGCAGCTGCTCAAGGAAGGTGAGGCCAGGGAAGATGGATGGCCCTTATCTGACCTCACCTGCCCTCACCTGCTCACCTGCCCCTTCCTGCTACAGAGAAGCTGGTTGAGGCAAAGCTGGAGGACGTGAAGCATCGACTGTGCTCCCTGTGTGGGACCGAGAGTCCCTCTACCATCACGGAAGGGCTCTTCCTTCGCAGCCAGGAGGCTGCAGCAGCAGTGTAAGATGTGGAGGTGGAGGGGGTGGAAAAAGGGAGAGGTGGGTGCCGACCGTCCCCCACTGCCCCCCACCACCCAGGCAGCTGTTCCAGGAGGAGAACAGGAAGGCTGAGGATCTCCTGGCAGCTGCTGCCCAGCACCACCAGCAGCTGCAGCAGAAGTGCCACGAGCTGCAGCAGAAGCGGCAGAGGTCGGTGTGGAGCCCCAGCTCCCCTCAACCCTCCCCAGGAACGTGCCTGAGCATGTCTCTCCTCTCCTCTCTGCCTGTCTTTGCGTCTCTTCACAACCTCTTGTCCCTCACCCCTTTCCCCTCTTCCTCCCCACTCCTGCCCTTTACCATCCAGACTGAAGGAAGAGCTGGAAAAGCACAGGGTGCAGGCCCCTGCCCAAGCCCACGGCATGCAAGAGGAAGGGGCTGACCCAGGAGAGGGGGTGAGCCCCGGAACTGGGTGGCAGGGAGCAGAGACGGCTCCTGAAGGGGGCTGGGGGTGGGAGGACAATAGGGGTACGGGGAGTTCTTAGAGGATGGTCTGTGGGGAAGGGTGTTCCTACAGGGAACACAGCCAAGGTGTTGGGGGATGGGAGGGGATGGTGTGGGCATGGGGATGGGTAGAGACCCTCACCCTGGACCCTGACCTCCCACAGGCCAGTCCCAAGCCCCTAAAAGTCCATGAGGAGAAAGACCTGGAGCCATCCACCGAGCACGGACTGATGCTCTCCTAGGCCAGAAGGACACATGCTACCCCCGACCTCATCCTAAGGGGCTTCAGGAAATAAATGCATAATTTTTGTATAACCTACCTTGGCCGAGTCTGTGCTGTTGCGGGGTGAGGGTCAGGCCCAACACCCACAGGCCACTGAGACTCGGTGAAACCTTGGCCTGACTCTGCCTCTTGCCTGGGCCAGAGTTGTACCATAGACACTTGATAAATGCTTCCTTAACCTCCAGGTCTCTGGACTGCTCACCTCTAGGGCCTGGCAGGCTATTTTGGGTCTCCAGGCAGACGGGTGCAGGCCTGAGACGCTCTCACAACGGGCCCAGGGGGTCTTGAACCCACCTTCATACACACACACATCTTGTGATGATTTCTTCGATTCCTTCATGTAAGCCTGGACTGCAGACTCCCAGAAATTAAAAAATGAGCATCAGTGAACTGGGGTCCAAAAACCAACCAGTTCCATGCCGTAGTCCCCACTGGTTAGATGAGAAAAAGAAATGTGATTTGAGGCTGTGTGTAGCTTGTGCTCTCATGGACACAAAATGTTTAGCTAAGGCACTTGTTGACAGGAGCGTGTTATGTTAGAAATCCTCAGCGTGCAGGAAGTCACTCAATGAGGACTTAAACTGCGTGCGTCTGAAGCATGCTTCAGATTCACCAAAGTGCCTCGACCCAATTAAAGCCAACCGTGGAGTCAAGCCTACACTGCCTCTGTCAGGGTACAGTGAATGAACAACAAAGAGATCCCTTTCTTGGCAGGTTCACACACCAGGCAGGCCAGTAACATGGCGGGTTAGAGAGCAGGCCCCTCTGGAGAGGACGTCCCGTGGAGGGAGCGAAGAACATGCCAAGGAGGTGGAGCTCTGCAGTCAGTCCAGGACGGACCAAAGTCCTAAGTTCTATCTCTCGGTTCTCTAATTATGAGATGGGGTTAATCATACCTGTGTTAGAGATGAACTCAAAAAACAAAAATAAAATAGCTTACCTCAAGTGGAAATTAGAAAATACATAGAACTAAATGGCTATAAAGACATCACATTTAAAAGCTGCAATTCAGATAAGCCCATGATTAAAAGGAACTTTTTAGCTTTTGTTAGATCGATAATAAAAACCAAAAATCAACCAATGATTAGTTCAATTGGTGAATAAAAGACCTTTGACAAAAACTAGAGCTCGAAGGCAACTTCCTTTAGACTTACTGGTGAAATGTTTAGCGTTTCATGTTGGGAATAATTGAAGGGTATTTGCTATATTTGGATACTATTTATCATACTGGAAGTTCTGGACAGTGAACTAGGTGAGTAAGGCATAAAAATTTATGTACTTTACAAATCTAAAAGAATCCACAAATAAATTGCAAAGTGGCTAAATAGTATAAAAGTTTGCTAAATACATGTCAATATTAAAAAGTCAGCTTTATATCTCGATATCAGAGCACAGGATCCACAATGACAGCACCCACACAGCCCTGGACTTAAAAAAGAATGGCAAGTAAAGCTCCCAGGCCCACTGATGTCCTCTGCTACCATTTGATTTGTTTGACACCTCCACATCTCGTGTTGAAATCTCATCCCCATTGTTGGAAGTGGGGCTTAATGGGAGGTGCTTGCATCATGGGGGCAGATCCCTCATGAATAGATTAATGTCCTCCATGCGGGAGGTGAGTGAGTTCTCACTATTAATTGCCAGGAGAGCTGGCTATTAAAGCGTCTGGCCCCTTCCCCCTCTCTTGATTCCTCTGTCATTATATGGTCTCTGCACACGCCAGCTCCCCCTGCCTTCCATTATGAGTAGAAGCAGCCTGAAGCCTTCAGCAGAAGCTGAGCAGATGTTGGCACCATGCTTCTTATGTGGCCTGCAGAACCATGGGCCAAATAAACATCTTTTCCTTATAAATAACACAGCCTCAGGTATTCCATTATAGCAACACTAAACAGACTAAAACACCTTCAAATTACACACGTGGGTCGTGATCCTGGTATACTGTTGGCTCTCTGCCACGACCTACAACCTACACTCCCAAGCCTAAAGGGAAATCTGGCAAAGGTTACCACTACCTGGACCTTTCTCACAGTTAATGGAGATTATTGCTTTCCCCAGGAGGCAACTGCCTCCTGTCTCAACCCCTTGGGGAAGACAGCTTACCTCTCGGTTCCTCTCCTATTCCCCTACTCCAGATTTCCACCATGAACTCTTGTCCTGAGTCTTTGACTATGACCAATCACAGCCGCCTCCTTGCCTTGTCTGTCTCCCCTCCAATCCATATGTTGGTGCCCTAACTCCCGTTGTGATAGTATTTGGAGATAGAGTCTTTGGGAGGTAATTAGAGCTATATTAGGTCTTTGCGGTAGGGGAGATCAGTGGCTTTATAAGAAGAGGACAATCTCTCCCCTCCTCCCACCACATGCAAGAACCAAGGAGGGACCATCTGAGGGTATGAGAAGGCGACCATCTGCGAGCCAGGAAGAAAGCCCTTACCAGACACCAAAACAGCCAGCACATTGATCCTGGACTTTTCAGCTTCCAGAACTGTGAGAAATAAATTTCTGTTGTATAAGCCACCCAGTCTATGATATTTCATTATTGCATCCTGAGCAGACTATGACAAATTCAATGAACGCAATGGGTTCATTGCTAATATCTGCATGAAGATTGGAAGCTGATGCTGAGTGGTCCAGTAGGGTCACCCTGGAACACTTCTTGCTGCAACAAAATGTCAATTGAATTTAAGGCCATTGAGAGAGAAATAGTTTGATAAAGGTTTATTGGAAGCCAAATGTGAGGATCAATGTGGGAAGATACACCAGCAAAGTTAGCAGTGTTCCAGAGTCTGTTACAAGTTGAAAGGCTTTTATAGGAGGGGTATTCCTCAAACTGGATTTGTCCTTTTTCATTGGAGGGTACATACAGAAGTTACAATCATTGGCTACAAGTTGCAATGTACAGGCTGAAATGTCCATGTTCAAGACAATCAGTAAAATTTCATGATTCAGAAATAGATCAGCGTCCTTTTCAATGCCAAATGTAGGTTTAGGTTTCAATGTTATCAATCCCTTCTTGTAGGGAACAGAGCAGTTCAGGTTTAGGTAGGTCAGGAAACTCTAGGATTATTTCTCCCACCAAAGAGAACTTTCTTTCTTCTCAATTTATAAAGAATCATTCCAGTAAACTTACTGGAGTGATGTCACATAATAAGGCATGATTTTCTGAGCACGTTCCAAGTGTCATTTGTATCCCCGTGTTCGGACACGGGGATACTCTGAACTTGATTTGAAACCCCCACCACAGAAGTATTTTCTCTACTCCAAGAGATTTGTGGATTTATTCGGGTGCCACTTACAGAGGATAAGGTCTCCAGTATCCACCGAAACTAAACGCGGCTTCCCACTTGTATTATTCTTAGTTTCCCCTGTTTATCTAAGTGTGTTACAGGAAGTAACTTACCAGAGAATCACTTGGAGCTACATCAGCGTTCAATGTTGTCTTGAGAGTTAAACCCCTGGGAATTTTTTCTAATGGGAAAAAGTCAGGGCCAAAAGGGTTAGGTCTGTGAGAGGACTGGTGCAAGAGGAGACAATAATTTTTCCCTTGGCTTGACTGTTTACAGTAGTGGCAGACACCTCGAGCTACAGAGTGTCGTTTTTTAGGACTTCTCAATTTTGAGTTATAATATACACAAAGAGATGCTCTTGTTCCTTATTCCTGCAGCCATTGTAGCTGTAAAGACATCGGCTAATTAGCCTTTTGATTCTTTTCTCTCAGTATTTCATTTTTGTAGTTGTTGTTCTAAATTCTATCAAAATGTTCACCTTTAGTGACCAATTCAGCCATATTATGACTCCTTATCTTATGTTTTGTTTTTTTTTTATAAACAGGTCACCAAGCTCTGGTCAGAGACCATTAGTGAATAAGGCTGTAACAGCCATTTCAATTTCAGCAGTAAATACTCCTTGCTGTATTTTAAGACCAGAACGATTAAGAAATGAGATTTCCAGCCGGGTATGGTGGTTCACACCTGTAATCCTAGCACTCTGGGAGGCCGAGGCGGGAGGATTGAGCTCAGGAGTTTGAGGTTGCTGTGAGCTAGGATGACGCCATGGAACTCTAGCCCGAGCAACGCAGTGAGACTCTGTCTCAAAAAAAAAAAGAAATGAGATTTCCAATTTAGCACTGAAATCAGAAACTGATTCACCTGCTTTCTGTTTACATGATTGAATGATAGACCAGTCAATCTTTTGTGGGAAGACAGTGGGGAACAAAACTTCGTGACCCAGGACACTGTAGATTTCCTTAAAGCTGTGAAGAGACGACTACATTAGTTTTATCAAAATGCTCCAGAGATCCCCAGAAGCACCCACTGCAGATGGGCCCTCAGCTTTCACTTTCTGCCAAGGGAGAGACTGAGTTGAGAGAGCCCAGAGGCTCATCCCGAGTCACGTGGCCAGTGTGTGTCGTGCCCACCGCACACCCTGTGCTCGACTCCACACGTGTGAAATGAAGGTTGGGATTCAGAAACAATCTCTTTCTTTCTCTGGCACAGTAGGCATTGCTCTAAAAATCATTGGTGCTGTTTCGTGTCATCTTCATTATGATGAAAATATTCCAGTTTATTTGGCACCTACTTGTGTAGGACAGAATATATGAGGCTTTCTAAAGGACCCTTCAAAATTTGAGAACAATGACCAAAATCTTTACTTTATTCATCACCTTTGACACGGCAATTCAATTACTGGAAATGTGTCCTAAAGCCGTAATCAGGTGCATACAGAATTTTCTGTACGAGGATCATTTTCACAGCATTATGGGTGATAATAAAATATTCAAAACAATGAAAATGTCCAACAATAAGGTATTGGTTAAATAAATTTTGGTATGTCCGCAGAATGAAAAATTACGTGCTATTTAACAACCATATTTAACAAGAATAATAAATAACCTGTGAACAAACCCATGATAGATTACCTAGGGAAAAAGTAAGGTTACAGTGCAGTTCAGTTACAATAATGTTTGCAAAATGTGCATAAACACTGTGAACTAAAATAAAATTTTAAGGCTCACCCCCCACCGGCTGACTAAACGGACCCCCTCGTGGCCGAAGGAATATCCTAAAACTAAATTGCCTGCCAGGAGGAAGGTCAGACATGCCTTATCATGCCCCCCTCCCTTCTTGGGGACATCTTTTGTAACCCATTAACAAGCCTAAGGTTATTGAGGACTAAACTTTGATCTTTTTCTTTTGCTCGAAATTCCTTCCTAAGGAGGCTAGATGAGTCATGCCTACAAATGATAAAATCTCAGTAAACAGGTTTTACATGATGTTGTTTACTTCCCAACTTGATTCTGGCATAACATCATGTAATAGATAAAAGACCCTCAAACATTCCTTTCAGCTAGCATCATGTAATAGATTTAAAAAAACCCTCAAACATTCCTTTCAGCTGATTCCTGGTCTTTTGGACAAAACCTAACTCTTTCAGCCAATGGTCAACTAATGAATCCCTAAATCCATCTATGATTTGTAAGCCCCCCACTTTGAGATGTCCCGCATTTTTGGGCCAAACCAATGTATGCCTCCCATGTATTGATTTATAACTTTACCTGTAATCCCTGTCTCTCTGAAATGTATAAAACCAAACTGTAACCCAGCCACACTGAGTCCACTGCTCAAGATCTCTTGGGCGTGGCTCCGGGTCATGGTCCTCAAATTTGGCTCAGAGTAAATCTCTTTAAAATTATTTTACAGAGTTTGGTCTTTTTTCCATTGACATAGGAGTCTTTGAAATTTGTTCATGGAGCTGCTTATTACAAGACCAGAGATAATTGTTTTCTTCTTTGTTGGGTCTGGGCTTTAGGCAGATAAATGAACTTCAGAGAACAAATTTAGCCTGTGCTTTTACAGACACAGAGACATGAGAGACAGGAGTGGGGGGAAGGTCAGAGAGACCTTGAGTCTTATTTAGTTCAGCATGTCAAAGTGCCTAATATTTTGGGCTATCGGTTTCTGAGCCCCAATGATAAAATCTCATTAGATGAAGCATCTACTGTTCAATACATGAGTGTGTATTTTCTGATATGTCAGAAAAAATTAAAGGTCCAAGGTTTTCAAAAAGAAAAGAAAAATACTTTCAAGAAAACTTGGTAAAATTAAAAAAAAATTTTTAAATAGAACACAAGGGAATTTTTAGGTCTACCCATTCTTTTTAATATATGCACATTTTAGAAGAAGTGAAATTCGTAGTTTGATCACGGAATACTTACCAAAGCATTATTTAACATTTCTTTCTTGAATTGTTTTACCCATACATTAATTCTGCTTTCCTCATACACTTGGAAAACTATACCCTGTCTATGCTCCCCCACCGATCCAACCAATCAGTTATGCCAAATCCCTAGCCCCTTGCCCACCAAAATTCTCTTAAAAACCCCAGCCCAGAACTCTTTGGAGAAACAAATTTGAAGAGTTTCTCCCATCTCCTCATTTGGCTGCTTTCTCTGTTGCAACCCTTGTTGTCTCAGTGTATTTGTCTGATTACTGTTCAGTGAGTAAAAGAACCTGGTGGTCCTATAACATATATATTTGCCTTCCCACATTTGCTACTCCTAGAGACTCAGGGCCTTTTCCATTGTCTTTTCATTTTTCTAAAAATTTATTGTTCTTTATTGAAGATGTTCTATAAACTGAAGTTCTAAATCACATCTTTTGAGTTACTCATTTCTGGATACTCCCACATGTGACATGTAATATACATATGTTAATAAACTTGTTTGTTTTTCTCTTATTAATCTGTCTTTTGTTACAGGGGCCCCAGCTGAGAACTCAGAAATGTAGAGGAAAAATAATGGAAGCATGGAAATAAAGGAAAAATCTTGAGTCCCTTCAAGGGAAAATCCAGACACCTTAGCTAGCATTGCGAAGTAAGTGGACAACCTGATGAGCAAGAAGATGGTAATAACAATAATCCTCCAACCAAGCCAGCACTATGAAGTGTTTTAGTTCCCCATGGAAATTAAAAGATAACATCTTAACATACGTTCTTGAGTTGTTTTTCAGAAACCTCCACCAGCTAGAAAATATAGATAAGGGGGAACTGAGGAATTGAACTCTAATCTCCTTTCTTTGTTCTAAGTTTCTATCTGAGGGGACTGGAGAGAGTCACACCCACCTCAGCACCACAACGTCTTTTTCAGCTAATAGAGAATCTCTGAATCCACCTATGACCAGCACGGTCATTATCCCTTCAAGATATTCTGACTTTTTAGGTCAGACCCTCCAGGTGTTTACAGTTTTGCCTGCAATTTCTGCTTTCCTGAAATGTACCTGGCCTTTCAAAACCCTTGTTTGTAAGCCATCGGGGAGCATGGGTCTTAAGGGTTAGCTGCCCATACTCCCTGCTTGGTGCCATGCAATAAAGGCTGTTTTTTCCTACTGTAAACCTCTGTGTCAGTGTCTGGCCTTACTGTGTGCTGCCGGGTGTGTGGACCCCTTTGGTACAGTAACACTAAGCTAGTCTAACCATTTTGCTCAATTATCTCCATTGATTCTTAAAGTATCCGGTGGAGTGAATATTATTGTCTTCACTATCATTATAAAGATGAGGAAATTAAGACATAAACAACAAAAGTGACCATAATGAAGCCACAATTTAAATTCAGGCTTGTCTGACTGTAGAGACTAAGCTCTTAATTACTCTCCAAAGTAAGAGTCTACACAAAAACACTGAAATACAAAAGAAATAACATTTTAAATTATGTCAGGATTTATTACAATTTCTTTAGAGTTAAAAGGTTTCATAGTATATTCCTATGCATGTAAAAATATTAAATATATAAAAAGATTATTTTAATAGATAGATATAAACTTAATAGGGTAATTTTTGGACTATGATTTATAGATATTTTTCAGTTTGCCTAATCTGAATTTTCTAAATTTTTAACCATGTACATGAATTGCTTTGTAGTTATTCTGACATCAAGTGGTATATTACAATTCAATTCTGGTATTAACCATCTGGAGTTAGCCAGACCTCACCAGTTAAAGGGCACACTTCCCAACAAGATTGCCCCCACTTTAGACACCAGCTGCAAGCGGTGTTCCCAGGCCACTAGCACTTCGGAGCAACGGGCTCCAAATTCAAGGGTTTCCACTACTATCTCAGATTTGATAGTTTGCTAGAATGACTCACAGAATACAAGAAAGTGCTACACTTATGATTATAATTTTATCATAAAGGATACATTCAGGACCAGTCAAATGAAGAGACACACAGGGCAAGTCCTGGAAGGATCCTGAAAGCAGAACAGACCTCTTCCCATGGAGTCAGAGGTCACCTCCCTAGCACATCTATGCATTCACCAACCAATAAATGTACTGATCTTCGTGTCAAGTTTTTATGGGGCTTTCATTATGTAGGTGTGATTGACTGAATCATTGGCCATGTGACTGAACTCAATCTCCAGACTCCCTGAAGGCTGTTCTCACTCAGAGCCCCTGACTCCTTAATCACATGGTTGGTCTTCCTGGTGATCAGCCTGCATCCTGAGTCATCTCATTTCTTATCAAAAATTCAGGTGTTAAACAAGGGTCTCACGAATAACAAAGACTTTTTTTTGAGACAGGGTCTCACTATGTTGCCCAGGCTGGATTTGAACTCTGGGCTTAAGGGATCCACCCACCTCAGCCTCCTGAGTAGCTGGGGACTATAGGTGCACTCAACATTCTTATTACTGGGGAAATTCTAAGGATTTAGTGTCTCCCTTTCAAGAACCAAAGACAAAGGCCAAATTCTTTATTATACAACAATAGTAGAAAATGTATTATGTATATAAAATACATCTTACATATGATAGATGCATTATATATGCATATATAAAAATTTTGAGAACCCAAAAACTTCCCGTGTGCTAAAAAACAATATTTGGATTCATGGAAAGATTCACCAAGTTTTATCAATAACTAACACAGAATAAGAATGACAAAGATAATTGATTTAATATTGGTATTAAGTTTTCCAAGGACATGGAGAGAGAGAAACTAATCATGAATGTGGAAAAGTAATTTGAGAAAAAAGAATTCTGAATAAGATCGTGGAGTAAAGGTAAAACTTCCCTTCTGCCTGTTGTCAAAACCACAAGGGGGTTTAGGTCTAGGTCCAGTTGCTTGTCACACAAAATTCAATTATAAAGACAATGAGGATTGCCAAGGAAGAACGGAATCTTTAATACTGCAGATGTCTTGTCAGGAAATGGGAAAAGCTGCCTTAAATCCGTCTCTCTGACTAAGGGATATCATAGGCTTTTAAAGGAGGGGCCACATGCCTGGAGCAGGCAGTAGTGTCTCGCACAAGGGGCTATGTGCATTGGGGGAAGGTTGTGGGGGATGGTGAATTTTGGGGTCAGGAAGTCTGCCCTGGGACCTCAGAATCTCAACTCCTTTGTTTTATCTTTGTCCTTTCCTCAGTCAGGTAGGGGAAATTCCAGAGACAGGCCCTTCCTGCACTTTGTAGGGAGAAACCAGAGTAGGTTAAGAAAGTCCTTGTTTCTTAGACAGCCTCTAAGGCCTTCCAATTCCCTATTAATTCAAAAGAGCTCAGCATGCTAAAGCCCCATACTTTATGTTATTGTTCTCTGAGCTCCAACAGACATTGATAAATATATTGCCACCCAAATGTTTCTTTCATCTCTTCTGAAAATAATTTTACATGGAGACTTGGTGGGGGGCATAGTTTTCCTTCTACCCTTCTAAGTTCTTTTCAGGGGCTATTGTATTACAGTAAGTGTTACAATGGGTGGTCCTGAGGACAAACCACTGAGAGTCGGAGAATCAAAGTTCATTCACTGGCGGGCTCAGAGGGGTCTTGCCATCAAATTCTGAGCCCCGTCTACCCAATTTTTCCCACTTTTATTAAGTTGGGGTGGTCTGGGGGGTAGGGTATCAGGTGGCTAATGCCTGCCAGGTAATAGGTTAGTTGATGTGTCAGATAATAGGTTAGTATTATGTTGATGCACCAGGTAATAGATTTAGTGTTATGCTGATGTGCCAGG
>CAUYRB010012621.1:0-18459 GCA_963574695.1 Propithecus perrieri
GACCCGGTGGGATTCGGTCCCACCCCTGATGCTCTCCCCTGGGGTCGGGGGTGTCTCAGAGCCTCCCCGTCCTGGTTTGCAAAGAGGGGACATCCTCGGATAGCTTGATGTGCAACAGAACCACCGTCCTGTTCACACGGAACCGAACACGGGCTCTTTGGGGGAACCTCAGCACCACAACGATGGTGTCCACAAAATGCACCGGCCCCAGCTCTGTCTTCTCGGGGACGTGGAGACCACGTCGCACAGTGACCTGCTCAGCGCTTAGGCGTGTTTGGCGCAGAGCTGGGGTCCGGCTGTCAGGAACATCTGCACGTTGCTGGCTCAGGGTTCGTGTGCAGCAGCAATTCCCGGGGCAGCCGTTGCGTAAATACCAGAGAAATAACGGTGCTACAACCCCCCAGCGAGCGTTTGGGGTGAAACTTCCAGCTCCTTTCAGTTATCATCATCGTCAAACCGCAGCTGCAAAACCTGTTCCGTGAGCACCGAAAACCTCCTGCTTGCATGGGGAGTTCTCTGCCCCGCTGACGTCCGTCGGGTATTCCCGGGGTGGGGGCCCTCCCTGCCCTTCCCGGGGATCCCCAGGACCTCGAAGACGCACGCAGAGGAGAAGGTTTCCTCTCTGCAGTGATGCCGTGGCATCCGGCCCCGGCGGAGAGTAAAGCTGTTCCTACGGTCAAGAGGAAGGGATGGGTTTTTCTCCGTGATGAGTTTAAGCAAATTGAATGTAATTGCCTCAATCGGGTTCGGAACGAGGCCCGACCTGACCTTCCGATGCAGCGCTCTGCCGGCGCGGGGTGGGGGGGGAGCTGTTGCGCATGACATCATCTGGGCAATTTGCACATATTTATGCAATTTGTCATGGTTCTGTCCGTAAGGTCTGGGGGCTGTGGGATTTGCCTCTGGCCTGTCTGTGAAGTCAGGGTTATGAGAATCGCATGGTGGACAGACCTCGTGTGTGTGTGTGTGTGTTTGCATGCGTGTGTGTTTGCATATGTGTGTGTGCATGTGTGTTTGCATGTCTGTGTGCACGCGTGTGTTTGCATATGTGTGCTTGCACGTGTGCGCATGTGTGTGTGTTTGCATATGTGTGTGCATGTGTGTGTCTCTGTGTGTGTTCGCACGTGCGTGTGTTTGCATATGTGTGTTTGCACGTGTGTGCATGCATGTGTTTGCATATGTGTGTGCATGTGTGTGTCTGTGTGTGTTTGCATGCGCGTGTGTTTGCATATGTGTGTTTGCATGTGTGTGCATGTGTGTGTGTGCACGTGTGTGTGTGCGCATGCCAAGGCGGAAGATGGGATTTCCTCGATAGAAACTGAGAAGCCATATTATGATCTAAGGGGGAAAAATGAAGCCAGCAGTTCCTAGAGTAAGTGCAGACAGAGCTGCCCGACCTTCAAGCCAGTCTCAGGCAACTGGCTCCTGTCCACAGGTGCAGCGTCAGCCAGTTGCATGGAAGACGTGTTTGCAGGCACGGCCAGGAAATGTAAGACTTATGTCCCCTCTGACGTCAGCACCACGTCCTCCCAGGCACGGGCACCGTTGTCCTGCCTACCCGACCATGATGTTGTAAGGGGGAGAATTAGGAGGGAAATACAGGGGCTTCCAGGGCACAGGGTGTCTGTTCCGTCCTGGAAGCAACAGGCAACCTGCGCCGTGAAATTAGTGTTTCCACTCTCACACACTGCTGGTGGGACTGCAAACTGGTGCAACCTCTGTGGAAAGCAACATGGAGATACCTCAAGGAGCTGCAAGTAGAGCTACCATTTGATCCAGCAATCCCATTACTGGGCATCTACCCAAAAGAACAAAAAGCATTCTGTAAAAAAGACACCTGCACTTGAATGTTGATAGCAGCACAATTCACAATTGCAAAGATGTGGAAACAACCCAAGTGCCCATCAATGCACGAGTGGATTAATAAAATGTGACACATGTATACCATGGAGTTCTACTCAGCCATGAAGAAGGATGACTTAATGCCTTTTGCAACAGTCTGGTTGCAGCTGGAGGCCATTCTCCTAAGTGAAGTATCTAAAGAATGGAAAATCAAACATCCCACGTACTCAGCATTAAATGGAACTGACCGATGAGCTCACATGTGCACAGAGGGGAGTAAAACTCAGTGGAAACCAAGCAGGGGGGAGTGGGGAGGAGGGGATGGGCCAAAACCTACCCAACAGGTGCAATGATCACTCTCTGGGTGACAGACACACTTACAACCCTGAACTCAAGCATTACAAAAGCGATTCATGTAACCAAAATACCAAAACGATGTGTCCCTCCTGAAACAAAAATAAATAAATTAAAAAAAAAAGAAGGTGAGTACAGCACATATAAGAATAACATCTATTGGATGTTGGGCAGGGGGAAGGGGGGAGGAGGGGATGGGTATTTGCATACACAAAGAGTGCAATGTGCACCACCCGAAGGATGGACATATTTGAAACTCGGACTTGGGGGGGGGCAAGGGCAACATACGTAACCTAAACATCTGTACCCCCATAATATGCTGAAATGAAATAAAAAAAAAAAAAACCAGATAGCCAACTCAACACATTCTCTCAGCCATACATACTTGAGGTAGTTATGTGAAGGATATATTAATATTATATAAATAAGAACCCTTTAAGACAAGTTCCCCTTACAGATTAGATGTACTAATTGCAGTTGTTGAAAAATATATAAAAATCTAATCATTTTACAGATAAAAAGGAAAATATTGTAAAAAAAAAAAAGATACTTAAACTTGACATTTTTGACAGAAAGTTTAAATGTGTGCTTACGTGATGCATATGCATGACAATTTTTCTGTTTCTGTATCCAGAACGATGTTATTATTCACCTAAAGCCTAACCAGCATTACTTACTCAATTTATATTACACTTCCACTCAAGTTCAGTATTAGTCTTGACCATATTTCATTTCCAGGTCATCATATATATTTATTTCTATGTACACCTGGTCAGTGAGATGTTCTATTTAACATTTTTATTTATTGAAATCCATCAGAGAGAAAATCCACTATTATTCCAATCCATCAGAGAGAAAATAAATGTCAGCATACACCGATGTAAAAGTATGTATTTTAGAAGTCAGAATTTAAATTCCTTGTTTTGGAGGTAATAATTAAAGAGAGATAATAATTTAGTTTGAGAATAAATATAGTAGATTCTTAACTCTGTGTGGGAAAGAATGTGACTTATCAATCTTTATTCTTTTACCATCTTACATGGAATTGGCACTAGATATTTGATAAATTAATATACTGAATCTTTCTCAAATTGTTATGGGTTTGTGTGGGTGAACCATTTTGATTTAGAATCACTTTATACAAGACTAAATCTTGAGGATGATTTTTAAATTATTCATATTTGTATTTTTCAAGACAGGTACTCATTTAATTCAATTCTAATTTCATGACTCGCCACACTCATGTTTTATAATTTACTAGAAAAAAATAGGACATGAAGAATAGATTATTTACTAAAAAATAATTTCATTTTTGGCTTCTTGAATAATGTATCCTTTGAATATGAAAAATAAATTTAAATTAAATGATAAAACACTCTTTATTGATATAGCCTGCAAACTTTAAGACATCTCCAAGTTTGTTCCCTCTGTGTAAATCTTCTCCTAAATAACCTTGAGCACCAAGAATTTACAATTTAACATTGTTCTCAGCTACTCCCTTCATCTTTCTTTTCATCATTAGTTCTAATAGTGGAATTATGTTACATTAGTTTGATTTTAAAGCCTTTAAAATACTATTGGATTTACCGTTAGAAAGTGAGTACGATGATTCCAACTATAGTCTATAAATTATTTTTACTCAATCCAAGCTGGTAATTCCTCCTTCCCCTCAAAAAACAAAAATGTTCAATGCATTGTAAAAGCCACTGAAAAGTCAGTAACTTATCAATATCATCTTCAGTCAGTTACCCTACAAAAGAGCTGTACTATAAACTATTAAACAACATATACACACACACACACACACACACACACATATACATATATATAAACACTATGAATGAGACGGAATTATCTTATAGCCATGAGTTACTTGTTTATGAGAGTGAAATGGGAATGTGGATCATTTTATTGATAGAAAAAAGCTGTCATGCATATGCATCATGTAAGCACACATTTAAACTTTCAGTCAAAAATGTCAATATACTCAAAAGATAAAATTATAATTAAAAGCATGCGATCTAGCTTTTCTTAGTCCTTCTCCGAAGTTCTCTATTTACTCAAAAAACTATGAAGATACACAACTGTAAAAACTGGCAATATGAACCAAAACATACGTGGTATACAGAACCAAGTCACAGCAAGGACCGGAGCACCAGCCAACCGTAATCCTGCTTAGGGTCGCTAACCCAAGCCACGCTGAACCATGCCTCCTCCCCATCTCATGACCACTCCTCTGTCCCCATCCACACTTTCTACATCCCTGTAGACAACTGGGAGACAAGAATACAGCCACAGTATAAGAGGAAAGTTGCTTAAAAAGGAAAAAAACCCAAGGCCGGGAGCGGTGGCTCACGCCTGTAATCCTAGCACTCTGGGAGGCCGAGGCGGGTGGATTGTTTGAGCTCAGGAGTTCGAAACCAGCCTGAGCAAGAGCGAGGCCCCATCTCTACTAAAATTAGAAAGAAATTAATTGGACAACTAAAAATATATAGAAAAAATTAGCCGGGCATGGTGGCGCATGCCTGTAGTCCCAGCTACTCGGGAGGCTGAGGCAGGAGGATCGCTTGAGCCCAGGAGTTGGAGGTTGCTGTGAGCTAAGATGACGCCACGGTACTCTAGCCCGGGCAAAAGAGTGAGACTCTGTCTCAAAAAAAATAAAAATAAATAAAAATAAAGCTTATATCAGCCCAGTAACAATCTGACATTTTAAAGTTTTCTGATAACTAGTCTTGACATACTAATAAAAACGACCGCTTGTTCAGCACGACCGCATGCCAGGCATCGTGCCAAGGCTCCGCACGTGTCATCTCGCCAGTCTGCACTTGGTCTCAGGAGGAAGGTGTTGCTACAGATGAACCCAGCAAGGTGGGGCAGATTGCACCTGGTTATGTGGCCAACACGTGGCAGAAAAAGAATTTGGGCTTAAGACCGTGTGAGCCCAAGTCTGTGCTACCTTGACGGTGCTTTCACTTAGATTATTACATGCTTTGAATATAACTTTCAACTTTGTTGACCATGAAATGATATGCCAAATGTTGCAGGAAATTTGAAGGGTAAGATTATTTCAAAAGTGAAGATGATACCGACACACATCAAGTGTTAAAATGGGTTACAAATATGTATGCAAAGAAAGGGAAACTGTTATGAAGAAACTTACTGTCGCAATGCAATATGGGATGTTGTTTTTACATCCAGGACAGAGGAGCTCACACTCTGGGAGGAGAAATTCGCAGAATGGACACGGAGTCGTGGCCTCTTCTGTCTCAGATGTGTCGGGTCTCCTGTGAGGAAGAATCACGTTATTTAAAAACACTTTATTTCACGTAACATGGATGGCAAAGAGAAAGCACATTTGGAAAACTAGGAACATGTAGCGCACCTACTTCTTCATGGTCAGACCCTGGGCTCGGAGATACTTACAGGCTCCGTCGCCCTTGATCCAGCTCCACGAAGGAGGAAGAGGACTGAGGACTGGTCAGCGTCCAGGGCATCGCACGGGCCCCGTCCAGGACTTGGAGTTCTCAGCACACTAAATTGCAGGAGACGCGAGTCTTCCGTCTCCTCTCTCCCTGTGCCACTGGCGTGCTGAGCCTGCTGTTCTTCCTCAGTCTCTCCCTTTCGTGTAGGTGAGGTGGAAAAGGCTAACCACAGCACAGCAAAGTGCTGTCCAGGAGAACCTTCTGTGACAGTAGAAATGTTCTAGTTTCTACAGTGCTAATAGGGTGGCCAGGAGCCACATTTGAGCCCTTGAAATATGGGTCATGTGAGGAACTAAGTTTTGCATTTTATTCCATTTTAATTAATTGAAACAGCCACATGTTGCTAACAGGTACCATATTGGACCACATAGCTATCAATTACTCATGCTCAGGAGAGAATGGCTAGCAGCTCTTTCAAGCCAGAGCCTAGGCCAGCGTGGCACTAAGCTGTGAGTTAATATTATCTTGTATTTTCTAGTTACTTTCTGCCCACCTCACTCTCCATGCTAGCAGGTATGTTGGGTCACACTGATTTGGTCTGAAGCTACTTAGGTTTAAAAAATGGGGTATTCTAGCTGGGTGCAGTGGCTCATGCCTGCAATCCCAGCACTTTTGGGGGCTGAGGCGGGAGGACTGCTTGAGACCAGGAGTTTAAGACCAGTCCCTACTCACACAGTGAGACCCGTCTCTACAAAAGTAAAATAAAATTAGCTGGGCATGGTGGCTTGTGCCTGTAGTCCCAGCTATTCAGGAGGCTGAGCCAGGAGGATCACTTCAGCCCAGGAGCTCAGGTTGCAGTGAGCTGTGATCATGCCACTGTACTTAAGCCTGGGCCACAGAATCAGCCCTCTTAAAGAAAACAGAAAAATAAGGAAAGGAGTGTTCCACGTAGCCCCATCCAGCTTGGGGTTCTCTGCCATGAAGGCTGGCCCAGAGCCCAGCTAACGACGTGTTACTTGCTTTCATTTGCCACTGCCAATTCAATCATCTCTCTTGGCTACGGTCTAGATCAAGATTCAGGTAGACCTGGGTCTCTTGGTTATAAACCCAAATGTCATCACTACTCTGAGTAAGTGATAGTTTTAAATTACTACATGATTGCAATTAATTTTTCCTTTGATAAATGCTAGTACTAGCAAATCCTAGTTGTCCTTTAGAAAAGCAGGCCACTACTGCTTTCTGAGGCGAGGGAAGCCTGCGTGCCTTTGGAGCTGCATGGGATTTGGAAACGAACTCTGCTGCCATGGGGCTGGCTAACACGAAGGTTCCTGCACTGAGAATATTCCCTGTTTTATTCACGCCTTCGTGGCAGGCGCAGTTTGCTGCCTCCATAACAGCCATTTCTCCGCCTTCCTCGCCAACGGAACTTTGCTTCCACTTTGCAGCTGCAAGTACCGTGTGGCAGTACTGGCCACAGAGGTGAAAATGGAAGTCCTGGGCATGATGCCTTCCTAAATAAAAAGGTAGAGACTCTTTCAACCTTTAATTTCCCTCTTTCTTCCTGTCGTCTTGAACGGGGACGTGATGACTGGAGGTGCGGCAGATGTCTTGCAACTATGAGGAGCACTCTATGCTATGGATGGTGAAGCTGGAAGACAAAGGGATCTGTGCTTGGTGGCGTCACGACACATAGCCCTGGGCTGTGACACCCTGTGTATGAGTCACCCTGTGTATACGGACTTGGCCGAGCCACTGTCAGGTTTTCTGCTGCTGAGAGCTGAATCCGATCCTGACCGCTACCCCTCCATTTTCTTATCGAGCCTGCGCACGAGCAGCTACACGTTTAACAACGCCGTTAAGAAACGTGCTTAGACAGCAGACAGGGCTGGCCGTGCCTACCTGACCATCGCCTCAATCTTCTTTTTGTATTTGGCATCTATTTTGTTGCGGTATTCAGGCCTCATCAACATAGCTGCAAAGCTGAAAGCAGAGTTCTTCAGGCCTGCCCTGTGACACTCGATCACGGTGGACGTGAGAATTGGCACAATGTCTGCAGGACAAAGGGGAGAGCAGAAAGCGTGGTGTCTCAGAGGCGTGGCACGACAGCATGCCTGGCTCAGCAGGAACACAGCGTCACACCTCTCTGAACTCTGCTTTTTCTGTAAAGAACCAAATACACGCTGTTGACTGAGGAAATGGCACGGCAGTGGAGTCAGGCCCGCCGACCCCACCCATGTGTTTTCCCTGATGATACCACGTTTTGCCTTCCCTCGGAGGCGACACTTTAGTGTCTTTGCACACCTCTGAGATGCATTTTGCATCGGCGAACTGCTGGTAAATGGGTTAAGGAGATTAATTACCTTATGCACCAACCTCTCCGCATGCATCTAATTCTTTCTTCAGGACAGACACTCAGAATTACTAGCTCAAAGAACATGACCTTTAAAAAATACTTTTACCGCCCCCGCACCCCCAAAGCTGCTTTCTAGACAGGCCGTACCAATTTCCATTCCCACCAGCAGCCATGAGAGTGCTTGTCCTGTCCCACCCTTTGCCAGCATGGCATACAATTATTTTAAAGTGTTTTTCATGTAATAAAAAAGAGTAAGTTTAGGGAACAGGGATTGGCAAATTATAACCCATGGACCAAATCTGGTCCTTTGACTTTTTGTACGGTCTGTGAGTTAAGAATGGTTTTTACATTTTTAAATGGCTGAAACAAAATCAAAAGAAGAATAATACTTTGTGACGTTAAAATTATACAAGGCTCAAATTTCTGTGTCCAAAAATAAAGTTCTATGGGAACATAGTCAAGTTCATTCGTTCGTGTGTTATTCGTGACAGAGTGGCAAAGTCAAACAAAACACTTAACCTCTGGCCCTTTGCAGAAAAAGTGTTCTGAGCCTGTCACAGAGTGTGACAAAATCGAATCATCTGAGAATGTCACAATTGTCTTTTAGAATATGGGGCTTTTCTGGTACAGTATTCTGCTGCAGTTGAGAATATGGAGCCGGACTTTCATTGGCTGACAACGTGGTCCTGGGCAAAGGCTACTTCACTGCTTTTGCCCCAGTTGGCTTATCTGTAAAGCAGGGAAAATAGCAGTGCTCACGTGCAGGCTTGAGGCTGCTATCCTTGGAAGGCCTGCTTGAGCAGTTGGACCTGGGCTTGCATCTAGGAACTCGGATTTGGGGAGGGTTCCCCCCATTTTCAGAACTGATGAGAGTGGCTCACTGTACCTACGGTCTCCGTACAGACAGCGTGGTCATGCTGCACACCTGCTCTCTGGGTGTCTAGAAAACCGGGCGTGCGGCAGGCAGAGGGTGCCTAATGACCAGCCCCCAGTAAAAGCCCTGGGTGCTGAGTCTTTAACAAGCCTCCCACGTATCAAGTCACTCCTGGAGGAGCTGCTGAACGTGTCCTGTGTGACTCCACCAGAAAGGGACTCTTGGAGGCCTGTGCCTGCGCCCGGTCCCCTCTGGACTTCACCCCATGCGCCTTTTCCTTTTGCTGACTTCGCTTTGTATCCTTTGGCTGTGAGAAATCTTAGCCTTTCGTGCTGCTGTGTGTTGAGTCTTGCCAACCCTCCTAGCAAAGGTTCATCGAAGCCGGGGGCGGTGTTGCGGCCCCCAACATACTACTTCGGGGGGCTGCTGTGAGGGCTGAATGGGTTCGCGTCCGCGAGAGCTTAGGCGGTGCTGGGGGAGTGGCGCGCGCTCCGCAGGGAGCACTTACGTGACGGGAACCTGCTGATGTTGTTGGCCACCCGGATGAGCATGCGCGCCCCTTTCATGTGATCTCCGTTCTTAACGTGGATCTGAAATAAACGACGCATCTTACGCTGCGGCACTGCCCCGCCCTGTCCACGCCCAAAGGCCCCGGGTGTCCTTCAGCCCAGCCCCTGTCCCCGCTTTTTCCAGCAACCCCCAGAGCCTAGTCTGCCTTCCCCCGAAACGTGAACGCATCTTTCTTCAGTCCTTTGTGTCAAAGATGCCCGTGTCATTTTTGCATCAATTTTTTTCTGATTTAATAGTCTGATAGTTTCCCTTTTGAAACTACGAGCAGCTAAAATCTTACAGAATCTTGGGGATGCCTGGTACCGCGCGCGAGAGCAGCCCCGAGGGCGCGCTTCAGCGGGAGGGCAGGGGCCGCCCCTGGGGCCCGGCGAGGGCGAGCAGCAGCCCCGCTCCAGGACGCCGCCTACGGGAAGCGGCTCTCTCCTCCCCGCGCTCCGCAGGCTCCACGTGCCGGATTCCGCGCTTCGGTCTGGACGCTGACGTCGCCGCTCAGGCCCGAAGCCGGGAAAGGCCTCCCGCCTCCTTCCAACCCCTTTCTTCATGCAAGAAGGACCCTCCTGCTTCTCTGAAGGAGAACGCACTCCTGAGGGTTGCACGTCAGATTTCTAAATGTGTTTCCCTCATCGTCGCTGTTACGGACCTGTGGTCCAATATGGTAGTCACTAGTCATATGTGGCTATTTAAATTTAAAAATTGAAATTATGTGAAATTAAAAACTTAGTTTCTGAGTCACACTAGCTGCATTTCAAGTGCTCTCCACAGCCAGGTGCGTGGCTACCATGTTGGGCAGCACAGACACAGAACAGTTGTACCACTGTAGAAATTTCTAGTGGACAGTGCCGATACACACAATAATTAGGACTTCACCCATTCATAACATGATAAGCTCTTATAGACTGGCCAGAGAACCAGTTTAGCATTAACACGGAAAGCTGTACTTGGACATAAATGAAAATTTGGAAAAATATATAAAGTGGAGTTTGCCTTGCCCATGCTTCCTTCCCTTTCGGAATCTACTTTTGCTAGTCTCTTCAGTAGGCTCCTAGTTTTATTTGCAATAAATATTCATTCCTACCTTTTTGCCTTTTTGTACACAAAAGGCAGCATAGTGTGGAATTGTTCTGCATCTTACTTTTGTCATTGAACCTACAGAGATCTAGGAAATCGCTTGGTCTAACGGAGACGTCCCGGCGGGGGATAAACCCGCCAGGCAGGTCATGTCCGGGTCACCCCCGGGCCTCACCTTCACCAGTATGTAGCTGTGTAGGATCATCAGGCTGGTGGCCATCTCAGAGGGGATTCTGATCTTCTGGGATTTAAGTTCTGCGTACATGCTGAAGAGAACGTCATGTGCATTCCGATAGTTTCCTTGAAAAAATGTGGTAAAATGACATTTGCAAAGGATGAAATCCAAGGATGTTCTATGGACCCTCATCTTAAAAGTGGATTTTGTTGATTATGTTATTGGCAATATTGCCATCATTTCTTACGGAAAGTAACTCAGCAGTGTTTCCTATTTTAACTGATGTTATAAACATAAAGCCAGTCCTGCCGGTGTCTTACTCCCGCAGGACACCCACCTGGCTCCAGGCTCCCTGGGTCACGCTGTCCTGAATCTACCTTCCCGGCCTCCCGAACCCGGCCTCTTCCTCCCGCCCACTGTGAGCGCTCCTCGTCACTTCCGTCGCCGCGGCGCAGGCGTCTTCCCTGCGAGCCCTCGTGCAGATGTCAGGATAGGCCTTTGCAAACCTCAGGCCTCCCTCCACGCCCGGACGCCCCACGGGCACGCCCTGGCGCGAACCCTGCGAGGCATCAGGCGCCGTGGTGCCTGCGAGTGCAGATCCTGCGCAGCGGCCTCGCGCCGTGCCCCTCGGCATCTGCCGCCCCTCGGCCAGCTTTCCGGCCTAGTCTCTGCCTTCCGCGCCCAGCACGCCCCCCACCTCCTGCCCGCCTCCAAAGCTCAGCTGAAGCTTTTGCTGCCTTCTCTCGTCTCCGCAGGCCAGCTCTCCACCCCGCCCTCAGGATGCCCTGGGTCCTCTTCCCTGGGGCCTGAAAAGCAGATTTCTTTCTATTCTAGCACTTGTCACCCTGGACATAACAACTCTGAATTTATTTTCTGACTCTCCCATCAAATCATGACCCTTGAGGGCTGAACTGTGTCTCAGGTCTTCTCTGTGTCCTGAGCTCCTAGCACGCCTCTGACAGGCAGTGGCTGTTACATCAGCCTAAGCTGAATAGAGTAATGCCTTATTCACCTGCGTATTTTCTAAAACTGTCTTCCATACTTATGAACACCTAAGAGAAATGGCTTGTAAAAATCAGTAAAGAAATCAGACTAGTTCTCTAATTCAATATTCAATAAATCTTTACAGGCTGGGCACGGTGGCTCATGCCCATAATCCCAAGCACTTTGCAAGGCCGAGGCAGGAGGACTGCTTGAGGTCAGGAGTTCGAGACCAGCCTGAGCAAGAGTGAGACCCTGTCACTACTAAAAATAGAAAAATTAGCCAGGCAGTAGTCCCAGCTATTCAGGAGGCTGAGGCAGGAGGACACTTGAGCCCAGAGTTTGAGGTTGCTGTGAGCTACGATTACACCACTGCACTCCAGCCTGGGCAACAGAGCAAGACCCTGTCTCAAAAATAAGTATTTCCAGAGCATCCACATGAGCAGAACCATTCTGGAGGTACTGTGATAGTCCCTGGATATTATGAAGACCTGGGTCCATAATGACACCACATAATTATCTTCCATCTTTTTTTTTAAATTTTTTTCTTTTTTCCTCATGCTTGTCTAAGATTATCTTCCCCTTCTCTCTTTATATTGTTAGGGCCAAATGCAAGGAATGGAAAGCAAACACTGTGAGTTGTAGCAGGGGCTGTAGGCTGCGGAGGTCGGAGAACAGTGGTCCAGGAGCTGGAAACCCTGAGGCTGTGCGCAGGGAGGGAGTGGTGCTGGTTAGTCACTAGCCTCCGTGAGGGGAAATTACTCTACTTCTCGGAATGGTCATCTCTTGAGTCTTTTAGGTTCAAAGCAAGCCTGCCTTACAAACCGGCTGCTCTTTCCTGGGCGTGACTCTACTACTCGTCTGGGGAGAGAAACGTACATTATTACGGACCTACCTGAAGACTGCTCTTCTCTGGCAATGATAATGGCAGTGCGGGCAGCTTCTCGGTATTGTTTCAGAGCCATGTACAAGCGGAACAGGTACTTGGCATCCTGACATACAAACCATTAGAGAAACATCACTTTCTTAATTAGCTGAGACATTTCAGTTAGAACCACACTCATCTGCCAGTAACTGAGAATTGATATTGATTTTAAAATGCCAATGAGGGGGCCAGGTGCAGTGGCTCACGCCTGTAATCCCAGTACTTTGGAAGGTGGAGGAGGGAGGATCACTTGAGTATGTTGGAATTTGAGACCAGCCTGGGCAACATAGTGAGACCCTGTCCCTACAAAAAATAGAAAAATCAGCCAGGTGTAGTGGCAAGTGCCTATAGTCCCAGCTACTCGGGAGGCGGAGGCAGGAGGATCACTTGAGCCCAGGAGTTTGAGGTTGCAGAGAGCTGTGATTGTACACTGTACTCTAGCCAGGGTAACAGAGCAAGACCCTGTCTTTTTTTTTTTTTTTTTAAAAAGCCAATGAATAAAGAATTAGTTCATGTATCAAATATTTATTCAGAGTTTAATATGGTGGCCAGGTAGTATTCTAAGTACTTAAGAAATAGTAATTCATTTAAATCCTCATACCCACCCTAGAAGGAAGGCACTATTATCGTCCTGATTTCATAGATGAGAAACTAAAACACAACAGGAGAGAGGCAGAGCCAGGATTCGAACCACAGGATTTCAGCCTGTGTTCCTGATCCTACTCCACAGAGTGTCTCCCATGTGCTTGGAAATAAAATGTACTCCCATGCAATGTACCAATTTTGCAAAATTTCAAACATTTTTATACCTATATAAATTTTCTCTGGTCTACAAAATTTTCTTTGGCCTTTGATCATTTTCCATTTCTATTCCAACTCTAGACAATTTCATGTATTTGACGCTGGTTTCCAGGTTATTAGAGCACGCGGCTGTAACGGGAGGTGGTCTGGAACAGTTCAAGGGCCTGTGTCCTCTGGCAAGTTAAATTAGCTTCTGTAGGTCTCAGTGGCTGTATCTGACAGATAAGGGAAATGGACTCAGGGACTGCTCCAGCCCTCGCCAGCTCTGACGTTCTGTCATCGTTCTGTCGCCCTCTCTTCAAATCAGTGACCTGAGCTCTTCACAAGCAAACCTCCTCGAACATCACACGGAAGGGAAGGAACGGCTCTGGGGGCATCCTCAAAGGCTTGTGGGTCTCTCTCATCCGGACTGAGAGAAGGCTGACTTCTGCAGGAAGCCACAGAGTCGCATATTTTGAAAATATGCTCTTAACAATGTATTTCTACTTTATATTTAAAGTGAGTTAGTTTTATGTTTAATATGATTTCTGTTAATTTTCATAATTTTGGAGATATAAACAAAGCATGCTCTGATTTTCAGTGAATTAGTGCTAAGTCATAGTTCCAATGATCATTTTTCATAATTCTTCGAATAAACAAAACTATAACGCTTGAGAAAAATTGTTGGTGGGTTGTCATCTGGAGAGGCATGGCTACCTCACGGGGGGCAATGCCCACTTCAAAGAGTGAATATACATGTTATCTTCTAAATGCAAAAAGGATTTGTTCTGTAAAATTTGGATTCAGTCAAAAGCCCACACTCAAGGATCCAGAAGGCTGCCCGTGTTCCCAAGGCCACAGGTTCCCCACCCCTGGATGATCTACGGCTACTTTCAGAGCGAAAATTTTGTAAGTCTGTTGTAACAGTGTGATAGGCAAAAAGCAGGGCAGAATAAACTAAAATCACAACTAAGACATGAAGATCCGAGTGCAGCAAACATCTGCAGTACCTTGGGCATGCCGTCACTCTCTCCCATCAGGTGGTCTATCAGCTGACTGGTCAGCAGTTCATCTTTGGCCTGACCAACCTGTTAAGAGGAAAAAACCCAGCAAATTCATAATCTTAAACCTAGCAAGAGGGGGGAAAACACAAATAATCTTCTGCTGAAGGAGATGGAATAAAAAATATGTAGAAGTAGCCAGGTGCAATGGCTCATGCCTGTAATCCTGGCACTTTGGGAAGCTAAGGCAGGACAGCTTGAGGCTAGGAGTTTGAGACCAGCCGGAGCAACACAGTGAGACCCCATCTCTACAAAAATTAAAAAAAGAAAATAAGCTGAGTGTGGTGGTGTGCGCCTGTAGTTCCAGCTACTCGGGAGGCTGAGGCAGGAGGATCGCTTGAGCCCAGGAGTTGGAGGTTGCAGTGAGCTATGTGACACCACTGTGCTCTAGCCTGGGCAACAGAGCGAGACCCTGTGTCAGTATAGTACAGTGCCTGACATATAATATAGGATCAGGATCTTCTTTGTTTGTAAAGTATCCATCAATAAAAATCCATCCTTAGCTTTTCTCAGCTGCTGTATCAAAATGCCGTATTGTCTTTCATACTTAGAGAAAATATACTTCTTGGAGTTTCAATAAAAACTTTCTTAAGGTAAATGACAATGACAGCTTGAGAACAGCATCTTGAGTACATGAACTGGGCCTGATCCAACAACACCCTATTGAGCGCCCTCATCTGCAACAGCTCCCTGAGGAAATGCGCTTGCACTTGCTACCTGTGATCGGAAGGAGAAAGAAACGAGTGTCGCAGCTGTAGGGCGGCAGAAGAGGGCAGGCAGCTGGAAATGTGGGATGGGGTTCTGGAGAGGACGCTGGCTTAGAAATCTTAATTTAAGTCATCTCCATCAGGGTGAGAGCTGGATCACTGAAGCGCTGGGTGGTGCTGATCAGGAATAATGTACTCTACTGGAAGATGGAAACGTGTCAGTTTTAGTAGGAACAGGATGTGTGAGGTCAGGAACTTAGGAGAAACATTAGGGATTTACTGACGAAATTAAGAGGCTTAAGAGTTTTGTATCTATTAAAAAGAAGTGAGAGAGAAACACATCTGGAGCTCAACCGAGGGGATGGAACAATGAACAGTGTGGCACTGCTCTCTGGTTACAGTAATGACAGTATAGCAAGACGAGCCACCGGAAAAGGAAGGAAACGGTCATTAGGGACGCAGCAACACATAGCCGAGCTTGCTGTCGCCTGGGGGAAGGTGTGAGGACGAGTCTGGAAGTCATCTGTGCAGCAGGGAAGGACGCGGTCAGCCGACGTGCGCAAAAGGAGATCACACCGAGCTTGGAGGGGAGAGGCTCGCGGGCTGCAGGACTGCCGCGACCTTCACTGGCTGCGGGGCTTGTCGGGGAAGAAAGCGAATAAGCTTTTACAGATCTGCGTTGCCTCTGCTCTTGCCACGGTGGCAAGGAAAGGACGCATTCTCTTGACGGCTTTTGTGGATGGCTTTAGGTGAATGAGCCAGTACAGGGCGACAGTTCAAAGCAAGGGCTCTGGAGTCAGCCTGCAGGAGTTCAACTTAGTGACACCATTTGTGACCTGGGTGATCTTGGGGCCTCAATGCGGTTAACAATAGTACCTAACTCACAGAATTGGTGTCAGGATGAAATACACACGAAGGGCCTGGATGGGGGCCAAGTAGATAGCGCTGCCAGATACAGCAAATACAAATACAGGACGTCCAGTTAAATCTGAATTTCAGAGAAGCAGTGAATACTTTTCATTAAGTATGCCCCACACAAAATTTGGCAAACCTACCCGCAAAGTTGGTACTCAACAGGTGTTCACTATCATTTTCATTACCAGCAATAATAGCAGCTGCCACCAGGGAGAACTGAGCACACCCCAAAGTGTCAGGACAGATGGGAAGGAGACCCAGCAGGGAACAGATGTGGCTACTCAAAATTCAAATGAACAGATAGCAGGGATTGGTTAAAAATAATTATTTTTTACCATTTTTGGAAAGTGCTACAGTTTGGATATTTTAACCTCCAACCCTCACGCTGAAAGTTGATCCCGAATGTTGGAGGTGGGGCTTGGCAGGATTTGGGTCATGGGCAGATCCTTCGCGAATGGCTTGGTGCCCTCTTCAGGGTAGTGCGTGAGTTTTCACTCTATTAGTTTCAGCCAGAGCTGGCTGTTAAAAAGAGCCTGGCACCCCACCTTCTGCCTCCTGCTCCCTCTCTTTCCATGTGTTACGCCTGCTCCGCCTTGGCCTTCCACCAGGATCGGAAGCTTCCTGAATAACCAATCCCTGTAAAGATTAAACAGCTGCCCCATTTTCGCTGTGTAAGCCAGCCTGGAACAGCTCACCTCTGAGCTTCTAACTACTTTCAGTTTTGGAATCTCCCAGATTGAGATCTGTATTTACTTTTTTATGTGACAATAAACTTTAAAAAAAACAGTCAATGAACAGAGGGCACAGCTAGGATGCTGAGGAACATGGTACCTTCAGTGGGTAGAGGAGCCAGTGCAGGAGGCTGAGAAGGGGCCCTCTGAGAAGTAACCAGGGAACCAGAGCAGAGCTGCAGGGGAGTGAAAGTGTCTAGAAAGACGTAGCGTGACGGCGTAAGGTGCTGCCGTGATGTGGAGCGGGGAAGACCTGTATTCCAGACCTGCATTTAGCAAGTGAGAGACCAGTGGGAACCCGCTAGCTTATGGAGTGGGCGGGCAGAAGCTGTGCCCAGGAGGCAGCGAAGGCCCCCATGCACCTGGGGGACACTTTGGTCCCACCCGTCCTATCACATCATGGCTCACTCAGGTCATGATTCCCAATGAGGGGACTGCCCTCCCCCGACCCCCGCCACACACCAAGAAGGCACTTCAGAACCCTGAGTGCAGAGGATGGGGGAGGAGGAGGAGTGAGTATTCCTAGCATATAAATTGTGGTCTCCAAATAACATTTTTCACTAAAAAGAATCAGAATTCCTTAGAGAAATGGCTGATTCCAGGTTGGGGGCAAGAAATGCAATCTGTAGGATCTTGTCCATGAGAGTAAGGAAGCTATCAAAGATTAATGGGATTGTCAGAAAGAAAAAATAGTCAAAGTAAAGGGACAATTTTTGGAATCGAAAATATATCAAATGCCATGGATTGAAATATATCATGTATGAGGGCTGTCTGGAAAGAATCCAGCCATGTAATATGAAAAATATTATTAACAATGGCTGGATACTTTCCAGATAGCCTTTGTATGCTAAAAATCTACGAGCTCATAATAATATTAAAAGAAAAGCACCTCATTAGTCATCTTTAAAGGGGGCTAAGGAACCAACTCATTATTCTAAAACTAGTAAACAAAGGTCAAAACACATATTTAACCCCACCTTTCCTTTTAGGGTAACCAAACAGCTGATGAAGGAAAAGTTCTTCTGTATAAAAGAATTACAGCTAATAAATGCAGAATAAATGATAGAATATCACCATTTTGCAGCCCCTAATGAAATAATGGATCTAGGTAATAATCATTAATGGCTGCTGGAGTCATTAGGTGACAGGTTGACGGGAAACCTTATAGTGGATTGATCAGGCTGACCACACCTATACCCAATAATCAATCTTAGCACCATAACAAGAGACAAAAAATTATAGGCTGTTATGAATGTTTGTGTCCCTCCCAAATTCTTACCTTGTAGCCCTAACCTCCATGTAATGGTACTTGGAGATAGAGCCTTTGGGGAGGAAATTAGGTTAGATTAGGTCATGAGGGTGGGACTCTCATGACGGGATTAGTGGCCTCATAAGAAGAAGGGAGAGAGATCTTCTCTCTCTCCCCCTGCACATACGTACTGAGGAAAGACCATGTGAGGAACAGGGAGAAGGCAGCCTTTTGCAAGTCAGGAAGAGAGCCCTCACCAGAAATAAAATTGCTGGCACCTTGATCCTGTACTTCCTAGACTCCAGAAGTCACCATACCGTGGTATTTTGTTCCGGCAGTCCAAGCTGACTTAAGACATGGGCCTACTGATGTGAAGAAAATAGGAAGTACATGGCACCATCTATGAAGTCATTTTTCCAGAAATATCAAACCTATATGTGATAAAATATTTA